>CAUYON010023667.1:0-13359 GCA_963573935.1 Arctocebus calabarensis
TTAGAGAACTCTAAAGACTTAACCACAAGATTCTTGGACGTCATCAGAAAATACAGTAATGTCTCAGGATATAAAATCAATGTCCACAAGTCAGCTGCCTTTGTATACGCCAACAACAGCCAAGATGAGAGATTAATTAAGAACACAACTCCTTTCACCATATCCCCAAAGAAAATGAAATACCTAACAAAAGAGGTGAAGGACCTCTATAAAGAAAACTATGAAACCCTAAGAAAGGAAATAGCAGAGGACTTTAACAAATGGAAGAACATACCATGCTCATGGCTGGGAAGAATCAACGTTGTTAAAATGTCTGTAATTCCCAGAGCAATCTACCAATTCAATGCCATCCTTATTAAAATACCAACATCCTATTTTCAAGACTTGGAAAAAAATGATTCTGCATTTTGTATGGAACCAGAAAAAACCCTGTATAGCTAAGGCAGTTCTTAGTAATAAAAACAAAGCCGGGGGCATCACCATACCAGATTTTAAGCTATACTACAAGGCCATAGTGGTCAAGACACCATGGTACTGGCACAAAAATAGAGACATAGACATTTGGAATCGAAAAGAAAATCAGGAAATGAAACCAACAACTTACAACCACCTAATCTTTAATAAACCAAACAAGAATGTCCACTGGGGGAAAGATTCCCTATTCAATAAATGGTGCTGGGAGAATTGGATATCCACATGTAAAAGACCAAAACTGAACCCGCACCTTTCTCCACTCACAAAAATTGATTCAAGATGGATAAAGGACTTAAATGTAAGGCAAGAAACGATAAAAATCCTCAAAGAAAAAAATAGGAAAAACACTGGAAGATATCACCCTGGGGAAAGAAGACTGCCATGGCAAGTGCAACAGCAATAATAAACAAATGTGACTTAATTAAACTAAAAAGCTTCTGTACAGTTAAGGAGACTACAATCAAAGCAAACAACCTACCCAATGGGAAAGGATATTTGCATATTTTGAATCAGACAAAAGCTTAATAACTAGAATCTATACAGAACTTAAATTAATCCACAAAAAAACCCCCAACAATCCCATACATCAGTGGGGAAGAAAGATGAACAGAATCTTCTCTAAAGAAGACAAATGACTAGCAAAAACATGAGGAAATGCTCATCATCCCTAATTATTAGAGAAATCCAAATTAAAACCACCCTGAGATATCATCTAACTCCAGCGAGAATGGCCTATATCACAAAATCTCAAAACTGCAGATGCTGGCACAGAGGTGGAGAGAAAGGAACACTTTCACACTGCTAATGGGACTGGAAACTAATACAACCTTTTTGGAAGGACATATGGAGAAATCTCAAAGAACTCAACGTAGACCTCCCATTTGATCCTGCAATCCCATTACTGGGCATCTATCCAGAAGGAAAAAAAAAACTTTTATTATAAACACACTTGTACTAGGCTGTTTATTGCAGCTCAAGTTACAATTGCTAAAATGTGGAAACAGCCTAAATGCCCTTCAACCCAGGAATGGATTGGCAAGCTGTGGCATATGTATACCATGGAATATTATTCAGCCATTAAAAAAAATGGAGATTTTGCAGCATTTGTACTAACCTGGATGGAGGTGGAACACATTATTTTTTTTTTTTGTAGAGACAGAGTCTCACCTTTTCGCCCTCCGTAAAGTGCCGTGGCGTCACGCAGCTCACAGCAACCTCCAACTCCTGGGATGGGGTGATTCTCTTGCCTGGCCCTCCCAGTAGCTGGGACCACAGGCACCCGCCACAATGGCGGGCTATTTTTTGACGCAGTTCGGTAGGGGCCGGGCTGGAACCCGCAGCCCTTGGCACATGGGGCCGGCGCTCCTCTCACTGAGCCACAGGCACTGCCCCGGAACACATTATTCTTAGTGAAGCATCATGAGAATGGAGAAGTATGAATCCTATGTATTCAACTTTGATATTAATGACACGGTGGGGCACGGGGGTAGGGGAGTGCAGACAAAGAAGGAGGGAGGAGGTGAGGGAAAGGCAAAAAAAAAAAAAGAAAATAGTGACCGTAGGGTCAGAAGACCACCCTACATAAGCCATACAAAGGCAAGCCTTTAATGTGTTAAAATGGCTTCTGCTAATACAGAGGCAAGAGAACTGGGCCTCCCCCTCCCCCCAAGCATACACAGAGACTGTTTGTCCGGAGGTAAAAGTTCATAAAAACAGTGACTCTGAAAGTATGCTTCCATTAAGCCCAGGAGGTTAGGGGCTGTCAATCCCACCCCTGATGATACAAATCAGAGGATGACATATGTTCCGCACATATTGTCCTGGAGCCTAAAGATCTCTGCTCTATAGAGAAACAAAGTCATAAATCCATTTTGGGTTAACTAAGTATATGCTTGAGGTGCTTCATTCCCCAGTCCCCCTGCAGCTCTTCGTGATCTTTATTTAGATAATTTGTTCAAAAGCTGACACGTCTGAGAAAAATGTAAAAGCAAAAAGTATTGTGTTGATTTGTAGACTGAATATTTTTCCACAAGTTAATTTTAGACAGAAGAAGTGAGGTAAAGGTAAAAGGCTATAGATCATAAATTAAGTGTGTACATGACCACCAGTGTATATAAGGTGGCCCCAAATAAAGATGATTTGCTACATGCCATCTTGAGCTGTGTAGTCTGGTTTCTTGCATCTCTTAATAATTACAGGAGCAAGTTTTACACCTGAGGCAAAGCTGCTGTTTCCTCACATCTCTGTTCCCACAACAGTGACTAATTCTCACATAAACTGGATTTAATTTTGACCAAAGTATATTAATTAAACATTAATTTTTAATTCAACTTGTTAACATGTTGTTTAGGATACTGTATCCTCATTTTTAAGTGAACTATGTTTGTAATTTCCCCTTTATAATAATATACTTTTTCCAATATTAGTATCAGGGGTATCCAGATGAAGTAGAATGATTTTGAAGAATTTCTTCTTTTTCTATTGTCTATAAGATTTGGCATGATTGTTTTTTGAAACTATCTTTTATTTTTATTTATAAATATTAGTTGTCTATTTTTTGAGACTTTGGGAAAAAAATAAGTTAACTGATGACTCCATACTGAACCTCAGAGTCAAAGCATTCTATTCTTATTGACAATGTGAACATTACTTTCTTTGCATTATTATTATTATTGCTCAATATTTCATTGTAGCAATTGTCTGATTTCTTTTCTGAATGTATTTATCTTCATTCGTCTTTACAAGGTTTTTGCTTCTAGTCCTTATCTTAAACATTATTATTGTTATTAAATTTTAAGCCTTTTTAATTTTGTGAAGGCAAAAAGTGGAAACCAAATAAACACATGTATATGTAAATAATAATAAATTGCTAAATCCTGCATCTTTAAAAAAAAAAGTAATATAACCATTATTACCACTAAGAATCACAGCTTAGATGAATGAATTTATAAAAATATTAGTAATCCAACTTACTTTTCAGAATTTACTATCTTTTATTTTACATTCCAATTGAATAATACTACAAAAACCGGGAATCACTTATATGTTTAAATCAGTTATACTTTACATTCCTGTACTAGAACATTTTGAATTTTCCTTATAATAAATAAAATATTCTTATCAAATTACTGACTCTATAACTGGACTGCACAAAAGAATCACCTAGGGACTCTTGCAGAAATTCCAAAGCCCATGTCACACCTAAGGCAAATTTAATCAAACTCTAACAATAGGACATAGGCATAGCTATTTTGTTTGAAGGGCCTCTCACTGATTCCAAAGTGTAGACAAGTTGTCAATAAAATCAATACTTCATAAAAATTAAAGTGACAGATCCTAGCTTATTTAGGAATACTTTCTTTTTTTTTTTTCTTTTTTTTTTTGAGACAGAGCCTCAAGCTGTCACCCTGGATAGAGTGCTGTGGTATCGCAGCTCACAGCAACCTCCAATTCCTGGGCTCAAGTGAGTCTCTTGCCTCCGCCTCCCAAGTAGCTGGGACTACAGGCGCCCACCACAAGGCCCGGCCATTTTTTGGTTGCAGCTGTCATTGTTGTTTGGCGGGCCCTGGGGCTGGATTCGAACCTGCCAGCTCAGGTGTACATGGCTGGCGCCTTAGCCCGTTGAGCCACAGGCACCGAGCCTATTTAGAAATACTTTCTAAACAAAATTTTCATACACTTTTAAAACCTGAATACACTTAGCCTAATACACCATTTCTAAATTTTTTTCAACTTGACATGATTTTATCGTTTTTAAAGTTTCATGTGGCAAAAAATGTAAGAGTTAATTTCTTTAAATTTAAATGAGTCAGAATTCCTTAATGAGGCCAGTACCCAAATGTCAGTTCAAGGTTAAAAAGAGTGCTGCCAGATTGGCAAGTTTTACATAACAATCTAAGTAAGACCTGCAGCATAAAGTCAACAGAGCAAACTGGCCTAGATTCAAGTCTCAGATTTGTTTCTGAGATAGAATCTTAACAAAAATAAATAAATATATACATACATAAAATAAAATCTTATTTCACTCAGAAAAAGTTAATGTAAACCTAACAAATACAAAGCACTATTCATGGCATTTATAGGTCACAAAACTCTGTGGCCCAATATCCCAAAAACACATATACTATATATACACGCAACTTAACTCTTTACTGGAATCTATATAATTATACATGTATTGCTTCCACTTGTTCCAGATCACACTCAACTATCATTTAAAATTTTATAACATTAGGTCATGTGCATGTGACTCATCCTCGTAATCCTAGCACTCTGAGAGGCTGACGTGGGAGGATCCCTTGAGCTCAGGAGTTCGAGACTAGCCTGAGCAAGAGTGAGACTCTGTCTCTCTAAAAATAGAAAAAATTAGCTAGGCGTTGTGGAGGGCATCTATAGTTCCACCTACTAGAGAGGCTGAGGTGGGAAGATCACTTCAATCCAAGAGTTTGAGGTTGCTGAGAACTAAGCTGATGCCACAGCACTCTAGCAACACAGTGAGATTCGATCTCTAAATAAATAAATAAGATTTCTGCATTATTAACTTTTATAGCTCAAAATGTACTTGAGAATTCAGGCTCCCCAAGTAATTCTCAATTTATGGTCTTCTCTTTCCTTTCTATTGGCTCCCAAACTGCCACCTGGAAAGCAAGAGGACACGCACATCTCATTACTCCCCCCTCCCCTTTTTTTTTTGAGACAGAGTCTCACTATTTCACCCTCAGTAGAGTGTCATGGCATCACAGCTCACAGCAACCTCAAACTCTCGGGCTTAAGCGATTCTCTTGCCTCAGTCTCCCAAGTAGCTGGAACTACGGCTGCCTGTCACAATGCCCGGCTACTTCTCTGTTGCAGTTGTCATTGTTGTTTAGCTGGCCCAGGACCGAACCCACCAGCCTTGGTACATGTGGCCAGTGCCATACCACTGTGCTATAGGTGCCGAGCCTACTCCTAATTTCTTAATTCACTTTAACAGGCTTATTTCCTTCAAATGATGTCAATCTGCCTTCTTGCAACAGTGGTTTTCAAGGTATGGTCCCTGGACCAGCACCATCAGCACTCACTGGCAAGTTGTTCGAAATAAAAATTCTCTGTCCCATTGGAGACCAACTGAACAAGAAACTATAGAGGTTAGGGCCAGAAATCGGTGTTTATAAGGCCTCAGGTGATTATGATACAAGCTAAAGTTTAAAAATAACTGTCCTGGACAAGAACTTTAACATTTAGGAACTTTGTGCAATTATCCAATAGAACAAACATGGACTCACAAAATTAAAAAAAAAAAAATTCTACATGTAACTGTTTAAGCAGAACAAAAAAGTATTACACTAGAAGTAGGCAAGATAATATATAAATAGAGCAGAGAAACAAATCCAGGAGGCCAAGTAATTCAGCCATGATCTGATGAACAATAGCTACAGAAACAGAGAGGAATGGTTTTTTGAGAGTCATTCTAAAGTTACAAACTCAATGGAAAATTAAAGAATTATGTCAAAAATGACTTCAAGATTTTAAGCCAGGAAAGCTAGAAATACTTAAAAGACTAGGGAGGAAGCTAGTTTATAGGATGAAATATGATTTTGATTTTGTAGTTTATACTCAAAAAAGTAAAAATATACAACAACAAATTTGAAAATGGACTGGCATGTGAAAGAAAAGTTAAGACTAAAAATATGCCAGAAGTCATATACAATCACTGAGGCATAACAATTTCTCAACTACCTCTAAGAAATAAATGAGAAAGCCAGAATTAAAAACTAATGGCCAGAAGGTTGCTGCCTGTGGGCATGCAAATGTGTTTCCTGCTCAGCAGCATTTTAGAACTACCAACATTTTTTTAAAAATCAACAAATTGGGGCGGCTCCTGTGGCTCAGCGAGCAGGGCACCGGCCCCATATGCCGAAGGTGGCGGGTTCAAGCCTGGCCTCGGCCGAACTGCAAAAAACGAAAAAAAAAATAGCCGGGCGCTGTGGCGGGCGCCTGTAGTCCCAGCTACTAGGGAGGCTGAGGCAAGAGAATCGCTTAAGCCCAAGAGCTGGAGGTTGCTGTGAGCAGTGTGATGCCACGGCCCTCTACCTAGGGCGATAAAGTGAGACTCTGTCTCTACAAAAAAAAAAATAAAATAGCCGAGCGTTATAGCGGCCTATAGTCCCAGCTTGTAGCGGCCTGTAGTCCCAGCTTCTCGGGAGGCTGAGGTAAGAGAGCTGCCTAAGCCCAAAAGCTGGAGGTTGCTGTCAGCTGTGATGCCACAGCACTGTATTGAGGGTGACAAAGTGAAACTGTCTCTTCAAAAAAAAAAGTATGTCTAGCTTTCTACTGAGTAAAATAAGGAGCTTGTATGAGAGAATTAAATATGAAAACAGGAAGAAGAAATAACCTGAGTTAATCTTTCACCAGGCGATATTAGCTTATGCTGTAAGAACACCTAAAGTTGTTAATTATTCAGAATAATGTTTCTCTGCATAGACAATTGAAGATGATCCAGTTATTCTCCCCTTTACAGTGTGGATCAGCTCATCTGCCAAATAATTTTCTTTTTGATTTCTGATTCATGAATGCTAGAACAGATCCTGTACTACAAATACAACACAGTATGACTGGGATGTTTTCCTTTAACATTCATAAAAAAAAAAAAAAATGCTGGGCATTGTGGCAGGTGCCTATAGTCCCAGCTACTTGGGAGGCTGAGGCAAGAGAATCACTTGAGCCCAAGAGTTGGAGGTTGCTGTGAGCTGTGACCCTACAGCACTCTACCAAGGGTGATAAAGTAAGACTCTTGTCTCAATAAACAAATAAATAAATAGAGAACAGGAATTGTCCTTTTACTGTGCTGGGATGTGATGCTGTCATCAAAGAGTTTCAGACTGTTGATTGAAACAGTGGAAACTTTTAAAGTAATTTAGATTCACTCTTTTTTTTTTAATCATAGTTGTGTACATTAGTGCAATCATGGGGTACAATGTGCTGGCTTCACATACAATCTGAAATATTTTCATCCAACTGTTCGACATAACCTTCATGGGATTTTCTCGTATATTGTATGAAAACATTTGTATTCTGCATTTAGTAGGTTTCTCCTGTACCCTTCTGAGATGTACCATAAGTGTGATCCCACTGTTTACCCTCTTTCCAATCCCCTCCCTCTCCTCTCCCCTCCCTTGCCCCTTTCCCCATATTCTTGTGCTATAGTTGGGTTATAGCCTTCATATGAAAGCTATAAATCTGCTTCATAGCAGGGTTGAATACATTGGATACTTTACTCATTTGACTTGGGCTATGAATGAGGAGGGGTCCTATCGCTGGCAACAGGCCCCTCAGCTCTGATTTTTCTCCCTGCAGAAAAATTACTTTAAGGACTTGCCCAAAGCCCACACTTCCCATGAGGGAGCTCTGAACGGGATGACGTTTTATGTGGGGCTGCAGGCTGAGGATGGGCACTGGGCTGGTGACTATGGCGGCCCGCTTTTCCTCCTGCCAGGTAGGAGCACATGCCCTGGCCTAAAGGTGAGTCCACCCTGTTATGGCCCAGCCTGGCCAAGTCTCTCGGGAAAACAGGAGCTCACACAAAAGAGGGTTGGTGAGGCCTGCCCCTTGTCTTGCTTTCGTGCTAGTGGATAGGATGAGGGTACAGCTACCCTGTCTGTGCAGGAGGAGAAGGATCCTATCTGGGAAGCACAGGGACTCTCGGTGGGAAAGAAAGAAAGTGGGCTCTGCAGGCTCAGGGCAAGGGGGTGGGCACTCCGGGTGGAGGGGCTATAGGTGGGCAGGGTGGTGGGGGAGAGAGCTGAAGTCAACTCTGACCTGCCTGGAAGGGAGCTCCTGCAAGGGATCTGTCGACCTGTGAGTAGGGCGGTGCAGCGCTTGGACCCCTGGTACTGAGCTGGTTTGGCTGCACAAGACAGATTTGGTTCCCGCAAATGTTTGCAGAAATAGTCATATTATCTGGAAGGTTCCCACCTATGAATTGTGCAGTAGGATCTTTCCTTGGTGACTTGTATCAAGTTTTTTCAGTGACCTGGATTCTTTGGGAGCAAGGGTTTGTTTCAATGGTAACTGTTATTGAGGGCTACATTTTCTTTACCTGTACTGTCTTAATAATTATAACTTTGTGTTAGATCTAAAGTTCTGATGTCCCTTTGTTGTCTTTCTTTTTAAAACATTCCTTCGCTGTGTCTGTCCACTTATACATCTAGATTGCCTTTGTCCTAACTGTCCAGTCCCAGAACAAAGTCTGTGGGACTCTGGGTACCAGCTGAGGCCCATGCATCCTTTAGTCTGTAGAATAAGCTGCATTAAGCATGTGGGGAAGCTGAGCATCTTTACTCCAGGCCCCATGACTGGGGGCCCTGGGATGCTGTCCAGCTCCTGTCCCTCCACCCCACTGCCACCTGCACTGCATGGCATTGTGTCTTGCTATCTTAAGACTTGAGGGCAAGGCAAGGGGCTCTTCCTCCTCTGTGCCCCACTCCAGCCCATTGAGACTGTTCTCAGGGATCTTCATAGGGAGGTAGTCAGGAGATGACTCAGCCTTGCTTGGCCTACGTTGTCTTCCTGGGGACACGGGAATTAGAGGATTAGAGACAGGTTGGAACATGCCTGGTCCCAGGGGTCCCTGTGCTGCTCTGTGCTGCAGCGATGGCTCTGGACCCAGCTTACGGGCCCTCCCTAGATAGGCCGTGGGTTAGGACTTCTCTGTTCTTCTCTCTTGACTCTGGACAGACCTTCTTCCTGGGTTGAATTTGGCATTCTAGGTGCTGAGACAGGTTCTTCCATGGCTGGTGGAGATTTGACAGGTTCTTCTTTTTTTCGCTTTAATTTGGAAAATGCTCCTGGAGCCCATGATCTTTCCATCGAGCATGGCCCAGTGGCTTTGGAGGTGCTGACTAGGGTCTGAGCCTCCAGCTCCACCATGTACTGGTTGTGCCTCAGTTTCCCTGTGTATAAAATAGGCAAGATGTTGGCTTTGTCCCCACACACCTGCACATGTTTTCCTGTCTTTTTTTTTTTTTTTTCTTTTAGCCGAGTATCACTTTGTCATCTTTGATAGAGTGTGGTGGTATCATAGTTCATAGCAACTTCAAACTCTTAGGCTCTGGCTCGGTGCCTATAGCTCAGTGGTTAGGGCGCCGGCCACATACACTGAGGCTGGCAGGTTCAAACCCGGCCTGGGCCAGCTAAACAACAATGACAACTACAACAAAAAAAAAATGGCAGGGTGTTATGGCAGGCACTTCCCAGGTACTTGGGAAGCTGAGACAAGAGAATTGCTTAAGTCCAAGGGTTTGAGGTTTCTGAGAACTCTGACGCCACAGCACTCTACCGAGGGCGACATAATGAAACTCCATCTCAAGAAAAAAAAAAATCTTGGGCTCAAGTGGTACTTTTGCCTCAGCCTCCCAGTTAGCCAGGATTACAGGTGTCCTCCACAACACCTCACTATTTTTAGTAAAGATGGAGGTCACACTCTTGCTTAGGCTGCTCTTGAACTTGTGAGCTCAAGCAATCCACTTGCCTCTGCCTCCCAGAATGCTAGAATTATAGGTGTGAGCCACTGCGCCCAACCTCATTTCCCTGTCTTAACAGCATTGTAACTGTCACAGCAGAGGTGGGCTTGTTTTGGGGAGGCTTGTTTCATGTGAACCTGTGCAGCATCTCTGGGTCCATTTCCCATCTTCCAGGGCCCCTCAGTGTGTGTCTTGTCCCCCAAGGCTTCTGCTGCCACTGAGCCAAAAGTGTAGGCACTTGTTGGGGGTCTGCCCTGAGGCCATCCTGTGGCATCCAGTGTTTAAAACACTGGTCCCTTTTGGACCTTCTGGGAACTTGGGGAGTCCCCTGAGGTATAGTGCAGTGTTTACTGTTTCTCTAACCTGGCTGCTATCATGGAGCAGGTGTGGCCAGGTGGGCTCTGGGGGCCCCAGATAGGGTGTATCAGCCATGGTGTTGCTAGCGTTCCCTATGGCTCTGTTCCCAAAGTTCCTGATCATGGCCCAGTAGCCTTCCCAGGAGCTCATTTCATTGGGAAGAAGACTCTCAGGAGTGGCTCCCCTTTGGGTGGGATCTTTAGGAGGAAGTAGCCTGGGCTTGGCAGTAGGGCCTGCCTGTCCACAACAAGGACTGTCTCCCTCCACACAGGCCTCCTAATCACATGTCATGTGGCGCGAATCCCTCTGCCCTCTGGATACAGAGAAGAGATTGTGCGGTACCTGCGGTCGGTGCAACTCCCTGATGGCGGCTGGGGCCTGTGAGTTTGCCTAGCCCCGTGTCACTGTACATCCATGTGTGTGTGTCTCATGTAGGAGATGCTTGGGTTTCCAGGGGTGGGTAGGTGGGAGCTGGGCAGGAGAGTGGCTTAGAGGCCACCTGGTAGTTTCAGATTTATGCTCTGTATTGTAAATAGGATTTGTGGCCAGTTGGGAAACTTTTGAGAGCCACGTATGAAAACTGTCAGCCCCTCCCACTGAGGCACAAGAAAGTGCCCTTGACTGTGGTGAGGCAGCAGATGCTTTGGGGAGAAAGGCCCAGCCTGGTGGTCTGCCCTCAGGTTAGACATGGTGTTTCAGGCCTGGGAAATGGGCAGGAGCGGCATGCAGGTCCCATCTGGTGGTTTGGAGCCTGCTCAGTGTCTTGGGAGGTACATGAGCTCCCACTGGAGAGCACTGTGGGCCTGCAGTGCTGTCGTGTCACCTGGACATAAGGCATGTCAGATTTCTGGTTTTATCTTTCTGGGTTTTTTTGAGACAGGACCTTGTTCTGTCACTCTGGTAGATGCAATGAAGTCAGCTTATCACACAGCAACCTCAAACTCCTGGTCTTGAGCCTTCTTCCTGCCTCAACCTCCCAAATAGCTGGGACTATAGGCACCCAACTATAACACCCAGCTTGTTTTTTCTATTTTTAGTAGAGACACTCTTGCTCAGGCTGGTCTCAAACTCCTGAGCTCAAGTAATCATCCTGCCTCAGCCTCCCAGAGTGCTAGGATTATAGGTGTGAAGCACTGTGACCAGCTGCCTTCTTACCTCTTTAAGTAAACTTCACTGGAATGGTTGCTGTATTTCCTAGAAGTAAGGACAGGTGCCATTTTCCGCTGCTCCTCTCTGCTGTAGGCACATTGAGGACAAATCCACCGTGTTCGGGACTGCGCTCAACTACGTGTGTCTCAGGATTCTGGGCATTGGGCCCGATGATCCTGACTTGGTCCGAGCCCGGAATATTCTTCACAAGAAAGGTACACCCTGTGCAGCTTGTGCTGGGCCAGGGTCCATGTTGACTGTGTGACGAGCTCTTGCACATGGACTCAGAGCTGCACCTGTGGACATAGTGATGTGCACAGAGTAGACGCAGGCGGAAACTGCTCAATCTGCCAGCAATTTTTTAGAAAGCAAATTAAGACAATCAGATAATTCTCTTTGTTCCCTGAACTGGCAAAGACTTAAAAGCAGCAGGTTAATCTGCTGCTTGTGGGAAAAGGAATGTGTAGTGGCTCCCTTCTGAAGTACCTCAGCCACTGGCAGGCAGTGGGCACAGAGCTGGCTGTCTTGGGCCCTGGCCTGGCTGCTATCCCCTCACCTGTGGACTCTGAAGGTGGTTACAGTCCTGGGGAGGCTTTGAGGCTTCTGCGGCCCCTGAGGCCCAGTGCAAAGCCTAATTCTGTTTGGGGTCTCTTTGTGACCTGCCAGGCTTGGGGATGCATCCCGTTATGCATTCTCATGACATGCCATGCTCTTCCTCCATGGCCTGTCCCTGTGTGGTTAGTTCACTGTTCCAGAGCTGCTGTCTGCTTCCCACTGCACTTTTGGGCCCGCCCACAAGGCAGGTGTTGTGGCCATGGTACACCTGCAGCTTCATGGTCTTTATTGACTTTTGCTGTCTAGGTTTGGGGCAGGACCATGCTGCTATTGCCTCTCCAGGCACTGTGGCACCAAGGTGTTGCCACACCTACCTGGGTGGCCACCTTCATGTGCTCCTTCTCAGGGTGAGGACTGCAAACGCTTTTACTGGCCTGGACACACCCACTCCTGGGAAAGCTGCTGATTCTGCCCAGCGTCTGGGGCAGTCCTGAGCTGCTCTGCAACCTGCTTCCCACTTGGGGTTGCAGGATCCCCAGCGGCTGCCATGGTCCCTGTGGGAAGGGCACATGGGTCCACCACCTCACGGTACAGGTAGGGTTAGATGACAGGGCCTGCTCTTCCCCAGGTGGTGCCGTGGCCGTGCCCTCCTGGGGGAAGTTCTGGCTGGCCGTGCTGAATGTCTACAGCTGGGAAGGCCTCAACACGCTGTTCCCCGAAATGTGGTATGTGGTGGCAGGGTTTCTGCTGCCTTACAAGTAGAGGGTGATGACTACGGGTTATTCTCCTCCGTCACCTGGCAAGGGATGGCCATCCTGTGGGGCCAGAGGGAGGAAGCAGCGTGGTGCCACCCGAGGCAGGCTACGGCTGGGGTCACTGGCAAGCAGCTGTCAGGTAGGCAGACTACTGAGTGGTCTTGGAATGGGAGGTTTAAGGCACCTATGGAGGTAGAGAAGGGCACCCCAGCTCCTTGCTGATGGATATCCCAGACATCACCTCACCGTGGATGCTTGTGTGTCTTTAAAAGATGAGTGGTTTTGGCTCGGCGCCTGTGGCTCAGCGGGCTAAGGCGCCAGCCACTTACACCTGAGCTGGTGGGTTCGAATCCAGCCCGGGACCACCAAACAATGACAGCTGCAACCCAAAAATGGCCAGGTGTTGTGGCGGGCGCCTGTGGTCCCAGCTACTTGGGAGGCGGAGGCAAGAGACTCGCTTGAGCCCAGGAATTGGAGGTTGCTGTGAGTTGTGATGCCACAGCACTCCATCCAGGGTGACAGCTTGAGGCTCTGTCTCAAAAAAAAAAAAGATAAAAGATGAGTGGTTT
>CAUYON010023669.1:0-14901 GCA_963573935.1 Arctocebus calabarensis
AGATAACCTTAGACTCAAGGTGAAGGGATGGTCATCTGTATTCCAGGCAAATGGAAAACAGAAAAAAGCAGGTGTTGCAATCTTATTTGCAGATACAATAGGCTTTAAACCAACCAAAGTAAGGAAGGATAAAGATGGACATTTCATATTTGTTAAGGGTATCACTCAATATGATGAGATTTCAATTATTAATATTTATGCACCCAACCAGAATGCAACTCAATTTATAAGAAAAACTCTAACAGACATGAGTAATGTGATTTCCTCCAGCTCCATAGTAGTTGGAGATTTTAATACTCCTTTAGCAGTGTTGGATAGATCCTCCAAAAAGAAGCTAAGTAGAGAAATTTTAGATTTAAACCTAACCATTCAACAACTGGATTTAACAGACATCTACAGAACATTTCATCCAAATACAATTGAATACATGTTCTTCTCAGCACCCCATGGAACATACTCAAAAATTGATCACATCTTAGGTCACAAGTCTAATCTCAGCAAATTCAAAAGAATAGAAATTATTCCTTGTGACGGGAGCCGTAGAGACAGTGGTCTCGCCATTTTGTCTAGGCCTAATCTTAAACTTCTACTTCTGCTCCTTCAGGCCTGCCCCATTGCCCCGAGGGTCAAAATGACCCAGCCTACATCAAGAGTTGATAACTGCCATGGCAACATATCCTCCTTAGCTTAACGCTCCACTTCTCCTTAGAAATTTCCCACCCATGACCCTTACCGGAGAACAATCTGTGGTTAGGGATTGTAGCAACCCAGCGGCCCTGATCACATCAGCTAAGGGCTGCTTCCTTCTTCTTAACCCTATATAAGCTGCATTATAAAAAATAAAATTTAAGACCTTGATCAAATTAAAAATAAATAAATAAATAAATTGTGGTATATGTACATCATGGAATATTATGCAGCCTTAAAAAATGGAGACTTTACCTCTTTTATGTTTACATGTATGGAGCTGGAACATATTCTTCTCAGTAAAGTATCTCAAGAATGGAAGAAAAAGTATCCAAGGTACTCAGCTCTACTATCAAACCAATATATAAGCAAACATACTTCCATAGAAAGCTATAAGCCAACTACAGCACAATATGAAGGGAAAAGAGGAGAGGGAGGGGGAAGTTGGGTGGAAGGAGAGTAATCAGGGGGACCTCACCTATGGTGAACTTTACAAGGGTACATGTCAAATCTACCAAGTGTACAGTATAAATGCCTAAACACAAGAAAGTACAGTGATGTCTATGTTAACCAGTTTGATGAAAGTGTTTCAAATTTTATATAAAACCAGCATATTGTACCCCACAAATGCATTAATCTACACAGCTATGATTGAATAATAAAAAAAAACATAGTATTTGTATAAAAACTCAGTATTACACATCATACTCAATTTTCCACGCTGCACCCTGATTATTTCTTCAAGATAAATCCAGTGTTACTACTGATCCCTTGCCTTGGAAATTACCCCCAGGCTGTGATGAAGAAGGACTTCTAAATCTCAGTCTCTGGTTCTTTCCATCACACTGCTTGAGAGATAGGCAGTCCACTGGAATCTCTACTTCAGCATATGCTTACTTCAGACATTATGTATATTTTATATATTTTTTAAAGAAGGGGAAAATAGCAGCTAGCAAACACAAAGTAAAAGAATAAAAACTGAAATGAGTCATAGGTGAGAAAGGACACCATAAAAGAACTGCAAAGAATGGTGATTGTATAGACGTCTCTCTTTCTAATCCCTTATTTCATAGGAAATCTGCCCTATGAATTACTGCCACACCTTAGATAGTTACAAAGTATTTTTACTGGTGACCATCACAGCAAGAGGCAATATTATGTCTGCACTGAAGCAAAGAATTAAAAGTCTATTAAAACACATACCTTATGACCTATAAAAAAAAAAAAAAAGCATTTGTTCTCTTTATAAACTCACATAGAGTTAAAGATCTTTAGTTTCCTGGCATCAGTGAAACTTAAAACTTTACCAGAAGCAAATAGAGCTGTGGACTCAGTAGATGTTCCCCATAGTGGTCTTGCTCTACATTCCAAAGGAGTGTTTCTACTAAAGCTTCAGCTGAACAGTCTTCTCAGCACAGGCTGGAAATTTCCCTTATAGATCCTACTACATTGCTGCTCTTCACCTCTCAGCCCAGAAGTTCACGTCAGGATGGCCTGACCACTCTGCTCCTTACATGCTTGTATGTTGATACTGCCTATTTAGCCCACATGCAGGATGTGCTGACAAAAAGCACCTGAGTAATAGGGATCCCAAAGATTGTTTTTGTCCTCTTTGGAAAAGGACCAAAAGGGGACTGAAGGTAAAGAAAGAAAAAATATTTTGCTTTAGAATCAAAGATCCTTGGAAGAAAAGGGCATTTAAAATGCTTTTGTTTACTGATTTATATGTCTTATACAACAGTTCTCAGTTGCAAGAAATCATGCAGCCTCCACGAGGTGATGTCACTTGTGATCAGAGGCATATTCCTTCAGCTGCTTTCCGGAAGACACATTGTTTTTGAATTATCTGTTTTTACCCCAGGCATTAGTCACATCCTCTTTCCCTTTTCCTTTATTAGAAATAACTGCAATTTTTTCTTTATTGACAACTTGATGGATTGGAGGGTGATGATGAAATCAAGTAATGGCCCAACATGGAGATGTTTCAACAGGCCAGAAGAAAGACAGAGGTAGAGGAAGGAAGAAGGATTGAAAGAAGCAAAGAGAGAGATAAGTGGAGACTGAGTCTACTTACCTACCTATACTCAGCTTGAGGAACCAAGGAAGAAAAGTCTCACTTTTCTCTACTCCTATTCCAGGGTTCCAGTTACAATTGGGAGTTGGTAGCTTGACAGTCTGTTCTCTCTTCTCCCCCTGCACTTTCCCAATCCCCTATTCCTGGCATGGCTTCCTTGGTCTATCTGTGTGTTACTGGCTTCTCTGCCTGCCATTTACTTGCCTTGGCTGCTATCCTTCTGTCCTCCCTCAACCCAACAGTTCCACTAATTTCCCTTGAGCACCCTCCAAGAGGCCTCCTTCTCCACCACCAACCTCATTAACTGGTTCTACTCATCTCCCATTCCTTCCTTGCCCAGTCCTCTCTCCAACCATAAATTATCCTTCCAGAAGAGAGTATTTATGTCATGCAAACTGGGTGTGGTTGTTCAGACTCCTGCACTCCACAGAGATACAGAAAGAAGTTGCAGTATAAGGGAAAATAAAAATGTTGGAGACAGTGATTGATTGAGCTGATAAAGGAAAGCTTTATTTTTCTGAACTGATAAAGTAAAGCTTTATTTTGCTGGAAACAAAGGCCATTATCCAGATTATTCTCTAAATCAAAGAGCGTAAAAGCATAGAGGTCAGTGTGTCTGCTTTTCATGCACAATGCCCTGCTGATTAGAACACATGTGTACCATTTCAGATGCTGATAGAGCTAATGTAAATCAATGTCTTAGCTTTTCAACAGACATGACCAGAGTCTTGTTCAGACCTAGGATAGGGAAAGATTGAATAAGTATGCTAAACTCTGAACCATCTTGTTTCAGAAATGATGTATTAAGAGATAGACTCGTCATCCAAGTGAACTTAATACCCCCAGAAAGGTACAATGCCATGTCAACATAAATAGTAAAGTGCAGAGTAAGGTCATGCACATGACCAGAACCATGAACTAAAAGGAGATGAATTGCATTATTATTCTGTTTAATTGCTGCCAAAAATCTACCTTTCCTTAACCTCTGCACACTCTAGCTAGAGATGCTCACCTGCACATCTCCCCCAAAGGATCCAGATGGACTGAAGTGAAGTTGGGTCTTGATTTCTATAAAAATTGTTCCAGAAACAGGGCACACCTTGAGGCTGACATATCAAGTTGTTCTCCCATGTTGCTCCAGCCCATTATTTCTGACATGCCCACTGAGAGAATACATACCTACTTTTCCATTTTATGACTCTGATCTACTCATTTGGAATTAGCCATTGCCTAGTTTCCAGTCCACTGTGTTTCATTGTTCCCAGACTTGGTACACTCACCCTGATTTCTGTCATGCCCGAACTGCCAACCCCAAGCCATACCCAAAATCTAACCATTGCTTAGTTCCCAACTAAGTAAAATAAAAAGGGTATACAGAGTGACTGTATTCTAGCTTATTTGGCAGTTAAATAACTCCACGACAGATTGTTTAAAAAATAATAACAATTCAAGAAAGAATCCAGAGAGAAGAAAAAGGTCCTGGGCTGTCTGAAGCTAGTTAAATCAGTGTCAAAACTGGCATGCTGCTATAACAAGGCATTAAGAGTGGAGTGCACCCTGTGACTGGGACCCACAGAGTAAGGCAGCCCTCAGGAGGATGAAAACAGATGCCCTCCAGTACCCTCAGTCAATCCTACTCACTGAAACAATTTGATTTGTTTGAACCTAAACCTTCCTGCCATTACTGAAAAGCCTAGCTCTCTACCCAAAACACAAAGAAGGTTTCCTTCCCCCTGCATTACATCCCCTATGCCATCTGCCCCCATACTCACTCTTCCTGGGGAATGTCACCTTTATCCTGCTCCCCAGCCCACTTGGGGTGTGTAGGCTTCCAGGGGCACCAACTATAATTCCTCCTGCTGTAAGTGCAGTATCAAAACTAAGTCTTCTGTCCTCACCTGAGGAAATTTTAATAGTTATGCAATGCTTCTGAAAAACACAGTCTTATTTTTGACTTCCTACCTCTGATGACCTTTGTTCCATTTTCTTTTGAACTTCCATTCTCCCATTCTCATTATCACCCTTGCTCAGACTGGTTTGGATTTTTTTGGGGGGGGGGTTTGGCTTTTTTGTTTGGGGGGGTTGTTTGTTTGTTTCTGATCTCGTAGATTTTCAGCTCCACTTGTCTATAATTCATTTATAGTCAACATCTCTCCAGGGATTATTTGAAATTTTTGATATTACTCTTGTCCCCGCCATATCAATCTCTTATTCTCTTGACTCCTAATAGATTATAGTGACCCCTTTGATGATAAAGTTGAGCTCATTCATCTTGAACCTGAACGTTTTCTTCTCTCTCGCTCCCTCTGACAAACACACACTCATAAACACTCACACACATACACTTAAACTTATTTACTCTCTTACTTATTTTTATTCATTCCTCTTGTCCCACAGGATGAGGTTTTCTGAGCAAATCATAGCTAACACCCATATTTTTTCCTTCTTTGTTTCCAATTCAAACTTCTTAAAAAAATAATTTCCTCATCTCCCATTCACTTTTTCCCCCATGTACCTCCGAATACCATTATAACCTGGCTTTCACCTGGACCATTTCATCGAAATTGCTTTAATTAAAGTTGTCTTTGACCTCTTGATTTTTCCCAACAAAGTAAAAACATTTCAGTCACTCTTTTATTGGAAACTTTTGTTGCATTTTTATAATATTAGTTACATCTTTCTTCTTAAAACTCTCTACTTCCTTTGCTTTCATTGCAACACTCTTTCCTGGTTTTTTTTTTCTGATGTTGAGACTACCAATTTTCAGTTTCTATTATAGATTCCTTTTTCCTCTTCTAATTCTTAAAAATGAGCCTTCAGGGTACTATTTCTGGTCCATTCTTTTATTACTCTCCATGTTCCCCATTTGGGAACTCTTTAAATCTTAAATTTTGAAGCACCCTCACTACTTGCATAACTCATACACACACACACACACACACACACACACACACACGTATCTAGTCCTACCTGTCCTCCAAAAATAGATTCTTGTTTCCCTCTAGAAATTCAACACCTCTAACTGGTTTTCTACAAATGTCTTGAAGTCACCATGTCAATATAATGGGTGGTTTTACCGAGCACAAAAGAAATTCAGACATAGTGAATTTCAATGCATCTGAAATAGTGGCCCAGCTGATAAATCTGTGGACCTCTTTTTCCATGAGAATATTTGAAAGAAAGGTTGGGGTTTTGGTTAAATACAGAGGGCATGAATGCCTGTGTCCATGGAAAGATTAAAAAAAAAAAAAGACAAAGGAAAGAACACACTGGCATTTCATCTCCTGCCTAATATTACAAATTGGACTTTGAGCTTCTTAAGAAGAAACTAAAAGAACTTTTAATAAAACAATTCCAAGACGCACAAGCAATTTCTGCTTTAAAACTTAATAATAAAATGTAGCACCAAGTGAGGATAAGGGCCACCCTCTCCATTTCTGGCAAGAATTAAGGGATGTCAGCACCATTCTGGCACTTAAAAGCTTTACAGTCTTGGGTTACATTAGAAGCCAACTCTCTGAGAAGGCCAGCTTCTCCCCAAAGAAATAGTGAGGGCAGCATCTGGAAATGACAAGGTAAATATCATTGCCAGTGTTCAATGGCAAACAGCAAGAGAAACATGGAAACTGGTGGGCATGGGTTTTTCAAGCACATCCTTCTGAAGACTCCCAGAAATACTAGAGAAATGGAACACTGTATGAGGACAAGATTTTATAAATATGCCTTGAGCCAATGTAATTTGATTATTAATGGGAGCATGGTCTTACTCATGCCCACAGAGTTAGGTGGATTAGAGGATAGTAACACTAAACTCACAGTCCTCCCTGCACCTACTTCTCCTCCTGGGTCCCTCCTTGAACTTGTGTAACTCCCATAATGCTCCCCATGACACAAGCAGAAAATACAAGATTCCTCCCTACTTCCTCCTTATTTTTCACTTCACCTCCTCAGGGTAATCAACCACCTGCTATTGACCCCGGGAAAAAGAAACATAGTAGTGATTATTATTTCCCTTTTGAAGGCCATACAAGAGATCAGATATCATCATCACCAGGACACCCTCAGCTGGGAATATATTTGTTTCTTGAAATTCAGATATGGAGGACTTGACAAGATTTAGTATACCCAAAATATTAACTCACTTTTGCCAATTTATATGGCAAATTTTTTTCTAGAAATGTTTATGTTTTAGAAGAACTTAAGGTTAACATAAAAGAAGTAACTGGAGATTGAAATGACTTGAAATCTGCTGCCTGCTTGAAGTTTGTTATCGACTGTGGTAGGCAGAATAATTCCCCCAAAGATGTCCATGTTCTAATCTCTAGAACATGGGAATATGTTACCTTGTTACCTCATGTGGTTTAAAAAAAAAAAAAGAAAGAAAGAAAAAAGAAAAGATAAGAAAGCTTTGCAGATATGACCAAGAGTGCAGAGACCTTGAGATAGGGATATTATTGTGGATTATTTGAATAGTCCCAATCTAATTACATGAGTTCTAAAAAGCAAAGAACGTTCCCCGCCTATTGTCAAAGAAAGAAATGTGATGAAAATAGGAGAGGTACTCATTTCAAGTAGTATCTTGAAATACTGAGAGATACTGCATTTCAAGTTGTGAAGGAGAAAGGGCCACTGCCAACCAACATGGGCAACCCCTAAAAACAGGAAAAAGTGCAGGAACAAATTACCCTCCTTTAAAAAAAAAAAAAAAAAAGGAGAGAATCTCACTCTGTCACCCTAAGTAGAGTGTAGTGGCATCATTGCAGCTCACTGCAACCTCAAACGCTTGGGCTTAAGCAATCAAAAATAAGCAGATTTTGTAATAGAAGTCACTGGGAAACTAAAATTTTTAGAGAATACATGTAGATTTTGGAAGAAGGACTAGCATAAAACTGTAGGAAAAAATAGGGTCAAATAAAGGTAAATCCCAGAACTAACATAAACAAAAAAAAATGCAAAGAATGATGTATATGAAAATAAAATAGAAAAAGTATAATGATAATGAAGGGGAAATAAAGCTGAACCCTAGAAGTCTGTCTACCAAGATGAATAACCATTAAAGGGGAAATGCATTCAATAATTCATTTACATGGTATTGTTAATTTGCTCCTAATATTAATAGTCATCACAATTAATTCAGTCCCAATTATATGACAGATATAAGGCTTATGACAATTTTATAAGGCTAGGATAATTATTTCATTTTACAGATAAAAGCTTTGCACAGACTTAGTTTCCCTATTATGCGAGAGTCACTTTGTTGAGCCTTAGCAATGAAAAGACACGTAAAATATGGCTCTTGTTTCCAAGAAGTTCAAAAAAGAAGACTATCATGCAAATAAATCATTAGAACACAAGGTCATAGGCCCTACAGTGCAAGTCTGTACAACATGATATGCAAGAATGGAGGATAGAGTGAAAAATACCCTTAGAAAGCTGGATGATGATAAGGTGATGTAGAAGTTTGTGGTGGGTGCTGGAATTGGCTTGAACACATCTATTCTACCCTCTTTCTCATGTTCTTACTATTCTGGAGGATAGAAAAGTTAACTTTTACATTTCTCCAGATCCTTTGCAGCTAGGGATTTGGATGTGATTAAGAATCTACGATCAGTTGTGCTCTTGCCAAGAGTCAGAAGGTGACAGTAAGATGAAGACCTTGCTTCTGGCTATTCACTCTTGCTCTGTCTGCAAGCATGGCTGCAATAGTTCTCCACAATCAGCCACTGATCGTGTGGGTTTTGAACACTCTGTTGTTATAAGTCACAATGTGACATAGTGAGGGGAATAGTGAGATCTTGATCTCCAGATGGCAGCTGGGCAGCATGTCCCTGAAACCAATAGTTCTAATGGGGATGTCAGGATGTCCACCCTACTCTGCCAGCTCTACAGTGTGGTTCTGGGAGATATTCCTAAATGCCCAACCTCAATTCGTAAACATTAGCCCTTACAAAGATTTTGTAAGCAACTCAATTTCTATATTTAATCCTTTTTTGATTAAAATAGCTACAGTGGTTTCTATTTCTTTGCAACTAAATATTGACTGATTCAGAGATGACATTCCAACTATGTGTTCAATATTTGGTTTTCATTCTCAAAGTAGAAAAGCCATGAAAGATATATGCAAGCCAAGTAAAAATGACTATAAGAAATTAGAAGCTCTAGTAGAACAAAGAAATATGCAAGAATTGCTTTGGAATGAATTAGTCTCCAGAATCATAAGAATTTTATCTTAAGATCCCTAAAAGACTTGTTTTGGTGCTTATATAAAAATTAAAACCAGTCTTTGCAGATAATGAAGCAGTGCAAAAAGGATAAAGAGAAAAAGATATTCCAATTTCTGGTAGAGGAAAAAGGTGAGATTTGGAAACTGGATTAGTAGGCTCAATGTTAATTCCTCAAAACATTTTTTAATACATTAAGACAACAAATTTTTACTACTTAGGTAAGAAAGAGGTGATTTCTGGGACCCACCATGGGCTTACCCAGGAAAAAAATCATGCAAAAGTAATCACATTTCTTTCATTGTTATTTTGATTATGTTGTGGGATTTCCTAGAGCAGGACAATTCTTTGGAGAGAGTGTATCTTGATTGGGGCAGGACATTTGATAAATCCCTCATGAGATGTTTTTAAGTTGAATAAAAATGTGTACAATCATATTTTTATAACAATTTGCACCAAATCCTGGGACTATCCAAAAGAATTTTTTTATATAGCTTGACCCATAGCTCTGTATTTGCCCCTATTTCATTCAATAGACATTAATCAATCTCTTATAAGAATTCATAAGATGTAATGTTATCAGATTTGAAAATGACATAAATTTAAGACAGATAATATATTAGCTGGCAGAGTAAAGATTAAAATAGACCTCAGGAAGCTATAATTAGGGGAATAGACACAGAAGAAAAAATTTAAAAGTTTCTGATATAATATATGTGTTAAAGCACAAACACACACATATATGAACAATTGCTAAAATACTCTAAACTACAGCATTTGGGACTCTAGGTTAAACGCAGATTATTAGGGGACAAATGCCTATAGTTTTCAGTTACCAATAGAGTTCCACATCTCCCCTGGTAGAGAATTTATGGACTCCTAGGCTTTACATTTTCATTATATAGAAGAGTCTAGCTCTGTGTAGCTTCAGAGGAAAGGATTGGAGCCAGTGAGTAAAATTACACAGAGCCATATTTTGCCTTACTAAACTTTAAATCTTACAAAATTTTGAGCTGGACTCCACAGCCCTCTACCGAGGGTGATAAAGTGAGACTCTGTCTCTACAAAAAAAAAAAAAAAAAGAGGGAGATAACTTCCCTGCCACTAGAATTATTCAAGCAGAAGTTAAAGGATCACTTTGCTGACAGGTAACAAGATAAGCCCTATAGTAAGCAGAATACTAAATTGGACTATCTCTCATAACTCTGAATTATCACAATCTTAAAGATCAAATACATTCTCATAATTTCAATGATTATCTTAATAAATGATTTCTATACATGTCTTCTCCCTCCTTTTCATTTTCTTGCACTTTTTTTAATGTGTGTACTGGGATAATCATTGCTATGGATTGAATTGTGTTCTCCCAAAAGATGTTGATGTCCTAAGCCACAGTTCCTGTGATAGAGACTTTTTCTGCAAATAGGGTCTTTGCAGATGGTCAAGTTAAGATGAGGTCATTAGAATGGGCCCTAATCCACTATGACTATGTCCTTATGAAAATGGGAAATTTGGACATGGACACAGACACACAGAGGGAAGATGATGTGAAGACACGGGGAAAATGCCAGCCGCAAGCCAAGCCACATCGAAGACTACCAGAAGCTCAGAGGGAGGGTTGGAATAGATTCTCTGCACAGTCTCCAGAAGGATCAACCCTGCCAACTCTTGATCTTGGACATCTGGCCTCCAGAACAGTGAAACAATCCATATCTGTCATTTAAGCCTCCCAGCTTTTGGGACTTTGTTAAGGCAGTCCCGCAAAACTAATATGGCCTTCATTACCTCAAATTCACAACTCATATATTTCATTTAATACTCCTGCCCAACCCAGGATCACCATTCTAATTTAATTTTCTTTCCTATTCATGCCACAATAATTCTACCAGTAGCTTAGCTTTAAACTATGGCTAGACACCTATTCCTTCAGGTAGTCACCAACTTTTATAGAATCTTCTTTTACAAAGTCTAAAATATATCTTTAGTTTTCCCTTCCCACTGCCACTGATGTTCTATAATGTCTTTCTATTTTTCTTCCTCTGATACCACATCCATTCTAGACCACTCTGTGTGACATCAAAACTAATATTCTTCTCTTCACTCTTGATTCCCTATGCCCTACCTGTAGAAAACCTGCTGGTTTCCTTTAAGGGGCCACTCAGAACCCTTGGATCAGGCCCCAAGCCTATCAGGCTTATGCCAGCACTACTAAGGCATTGATGGAACTAAACTGATCCACTCATTACACCAAATATGCTCTGTAGGTTTTTTTTCTCATCTCTCTGCTTTGCTTTTGCTTGTCTCTCCTTTCATGTTCAATTATCAAAATTCTGACTAACATTCAAGGATGGTTTTTTTATCACACCTCTTCTATGAAGACTTCACTGATCACCTGAGCCTAAAATGAGCCCCTACATTTGAACCCCTATATCATTTAGTCTAACCTAAACACATAATATATGTAAATCTGTTTTGGCAATATTTCCCAACAACAGAAACACTAATTTTACACATATTTAATAAAATATTTATATGAATTTCAAAAATACAGAAATAAGAATAATAGCAAAAATATATAGTATAATAGCAAATTATATATCTGCACACACACATATATATGTAATAGAGAGCATTCCTTATTTCATTAGCTGAACAAAGCTCGCAGAAGGTAAATATCATCACTTTGTCAATGTGACTACAACTTAGTACATCATCTTGCATATTAGCAAGTGCTTTTTTGATATTAGTTGACTACATTAATGGAGGAGATAGATTCTAAATGAAAGATATGGCGGGGAATGCCTCATTCTTCCCCTCTGTCAGGTTCATCAATATTGCCCTGATGTGGAATCCTCTTAAGCTCACAGGGTCCAGTTATATCTGAAAGAGCTAAACTTCATGGAGTAGTGTATAGGAGCTGCTGTCCCTAGCAGGGGAAAAAGTATTTTCCAGTGCATCTTTCTCTCCCTCTCTCTTTAACACCTCTTTTTATGGTGAGTAAAGACAGGGCAGGCTCTTGGCAAAAACACTCTATGATGATAAGCTCTCATGGCCTGAGTAGGAATGGGCAATGTAATTTCACAGGCATTACACTGGAGTTAAAAATAGGAAACTTTTCCTGAGAAGAGTGGTCATTGTGGGTAACTGGAGCAGACAAGATGTGTTTCAGCTAATGATTAAAACTTGTGAAGTCATCCAACCTTTTAGTCATTCTTTTGTATTTCTTCTCTCTTCTCATAAGATCTTTCCCTCCATTGCTTTAGAACATTTCCAAAGATTTTCTTTAAATCCTGTTTTCAGGCAAAACACTCTATTATATGTTACACACACACACACAACCTAAAAGTCAGTTATTTTTGACAATACACATATACGAAACTGAACTTACAACTTTCTATTTTATTGAAATGGAAAAGGCTAACATATCCTATAACAACATAGATCATTGAAAATCCTTTACATTTTGACCTTAAAAGAGAGAGAGACACACTCATTAATTCAGAAAACAATAGCTACAACTACTAAATATAGGCCCTGTGCTGAACAAGCTCCAGTAATATGCCTACCCTCACAGAGTCTGTGGTTTTCTAGGGAAGCCAATAAGCAACAGTACTTAGCAGGTGCCCTGGTAGTGTATGTAGGCCATGAGATTAGGTAAGATCCCGCCAAATATCCTCCCTCCACTTACCTACCCTCCTCTCCTCCCTTCTCTCTCCTATTCCCTCCTTTCTGGACATATTTGTGTTTTATCATTTATATGAAAGTTTAAGTGTTTATATATTAGTTTCATAATAGTATTGAATACATTGGATACTTCTTTTTCCATTCCTGATCTCTTTTACTAAGAAGACTATCTTCCATCCCCATCCAGGTAAATGTAAAAGATGTAAAGTCTCCATCTCTTTTATGGCTGCATAGTATTCCATGGTATACTTATACCACAATTTGTTAATCTACTCATGGGTAGATGGGCATTTAGACTGTTTCCACAACTTGGCCATTGTGAATTGGGCTACAGTAAACATTCTAGTGCAAATGTCTTTGTTAGAATGGATTCAGGATCAAAATGTAGGTCAACTTTTAGTTCCTTAAGAACTCTCCATACTTGCCAAGGTACATTTCAAAATAGCTAAGAGTATATTTTAAATGTCTTACTACAAAAAAAGTAAGTGAGGAGATGGTTATGTTAATTAGTTTGATTTAAGCATTAATTCATCATATTGTACTTTGTACATGTATACAATTATGATCAAATAAAAATTAAGTAAAAAAAATAAATGAAATACAATGCTTTTTTTAAAAAGGCGCCATGAGAGCCCATGGAAGAACCTACCCAGAATTTGGGATGTTGGAGAAGTCTTCCCAGAATACCTATACCTATACCATACCTATAGCAAGACTAGAGATGAGAGTAGCAGGGAAGGTAGGAGCAGCCGAGGGTATTATGGTCTAGTGGCCTGAGAAAGAGTGGAAGTAGTTTATGAGAGTTGGAAGGAAGTGGAAAGATTGATGCTAAAAATGGTTAGCAGTAGCCAGATGCTAAAAGGTCCTACAAACCACAGCAAGGTACTCAAAGTTCTTTAAAACAGGAAAGGAACATGATTAGTTTCACCTTTTTAAAAGATTGGTCTTGAGAAAGTGTGGAATGTGTATTCAAGGGGTCCAGGAGGAGGGACAGAGAAATCTGCTAGCAGGCTATAGTTGGATTTGATAGATATAAGAACCTGGAAATGTCAGTAATTAATAGAATGAGATATAGCAAGGGAGAAAAATAGTCCAAAATGATTTCTGTGTTGTTAAATTGAATAACTGTGTAGCTCAGTTACCCAGGAGATGGGAAACAGAAGGAAAAACATGTTTGGGTAACAATATAAGGTTCCTGTGATAATCAAATGAGAGATTCTAATTAGACAGTTGTATATAGGGTTCAATGAATCTGAGCATCATATAAATTTAGAAAACATTAACACATAGATGATAGCTAAAGATATAGAAAGAATAAGACAGAGCATTGCTGACTTCCTAAGAGGTACCCTCAGCAACACTCCTGCTCAGGGAACAAACACAAAGAGAGAGTTCATTTACAAAAATATATCTAGAATCATGTCATCTGAAAATGTAGAAGGAGACAATATTAATTTTGCTGTTTAAGAATATAAATGTTTGCTGTTGAATTATATATCATGATATAGTGAATTGGAGATCTTTCCTAAGGGTCTCCAAGGCTTCAATCTGGTCCATAAAAAGAGGTGAGAAGAAACAGCATACGATAAACCCCCCAAAAGAGTAATTTTTAAAAGTGGGCAGAAGCAAAGAAATTGATAAATTAGCTTCATAGTGGGGCTGAATACAATGGATACTTTTTCTTCCATTCTTGAGATACTTTGCTAAGAAGAATATGTTTCAGCTCCATCCATGTAAACATGAAAGAGGTAAAGTCTTCATCTTTCTTTAAGGCTGCATAATATTCCATGGTGTACATGTATCACAATTTATTAATCCATTCGTGGGTTGATGGGCACTTGGGCTTCTTCCACGACTTAGTAATTATGAATTGGGATGCAATAAACATTCTGGTACAGATGTCTTTGTTGTAGTGTGATTTTTGGTCTTCTGGGTATATACCTAGTAAAGGAATCATAGGGTCAAATGGAAGGTCTATTTTTAGATCTCTAAGTATTCTCCAAACATCCTTCTAAAAGGAACATATTAGTGTGCATTTCCACCAGCAGTGTAGAAGTGCCTTTTCTCCACATCCACGTCATCATCTCTGGTTTTGGGATTTTGTCATGTGGGCTAATCTTACTGGGGTTAGGTAATATCTCAAAGTAGTTTTGATTTGCATTTCTCTGATGATTAAAGATGATGAGCATTTTTTTCATGTGTCTGTAGGCTGTGCACCTGTCTTCAAGGCTATAA
>CAUYON010023670.1:0-131348 GCA_963573935.1 Arctocebus calabarensis
AGTAGCTGGGACTACAGGCGCCTGCCACAGCGCCCGGCTATTTTTTTTGTTTGTTTTGCAGTTCAGCCGAGGCCGGGCTTGAACCCGCCACCTTCGGTATATGGGGCCGGCGCCCTACTCGCTGAGCCACAGGAGCCGCCCTATAATTTTCTTTCTTATAATGTCTTTTGTTTGGCTTTAGCATCAGGGTAATATAGTGACTTCACAGACTATCTTTGGAAATGTTCTTTTCTGGTTTTTAAATGGTTTTATAAAGGATTGGTGCTAATTCTTTTTAGATGTTTGGTAGAATTTACCAGTAAAGTCATCTGGGCCTGGGCTTTACTTTGTAATAAGTTTTAAAGATTACTTATTTGGTAATTTTACTTAATTTAGATCTATTCAGATTTTCTAGCTCTTCCCAAGTCAGTTTCATAGTTTGCATATTTTTAGGGATTTTTCAGTTTCATCTACATTATCCAATTTGTTGGCATACAGTTTTTCTTAGTATTCTCTTATATTTCTATTTATTTGTGTAAGGTATATAGTGATGTCTCCACTTTCATTTCTGATTTTAGTAATTTGAGTCTTCTGTCATATTTTCTTGGTCAATATAACTAAAGCTTTGTAAGTTTTATTGATCTTTTCAAAGAACTAACTTTTGGTTTCATTGATTTTTCTCTGTTGTCTTTCTGTTTTCTATTTTATTTCTCCATTCATTTTTATTATGTCTTCCTTCTGCTTACTATGATTTATTTTGCTCTTCTTATCTAGTTTTCTTATCTAGTTTCTTAAGGTAGAAGGTTTAGATAACTGATTTTGAGAGCTTTCTTCTTTGTAACATAGATATTTAAAGCAATAAATTCCCCCCTAAGCACAGATTTTAACTGTATTCTGTAAGTTTTGTGTTGTGTTTTCATTCATTTGAGAGTATTTTTTAAATTTCATTTTTAATTTCTTCTTTTACCCATTGTTTGCTTAGGTGTGTATTATTTCCACTTATTTGTTAAATGTCCAGATTTGTTTCTGTTACTCTTAATTTTTTTTTCCATTGTGGTTGAGGAACATACTTTGTATGGTTTCAATACTTATGAATATATTAAGACTTAAGGAACAAACAAATGGAAGTAGTCAACATAAGGAACTAAGCCTACAGGATTGACACATACATGTGGTATATGTCCCCACAAATGGCTCCCCACATATAGTCTTTCTTCTAGAATGTTCCATATGCACTCGAGAAGACTAGATATTCTGCTTTTGTTGAGTGGAGGGTTCTAAAGAGGTATGTGAGATCTAGTTGGTTAATAGTGCTGTTCAGTTCTTCTATGTCTTTGTTGATCTTTTACCTACTTGTTTTTATCCATTATTAAAAGTGGGGTATTGTAATCTGACTATTACTGTTGAAATGCCTATTTTTCCTTTCAGTTCTATTAGTTTTTTGCTTCATATATTTGGAGTTCTGTTGTTAGGTGCATTTATACATTAGAACCTCCTTAAGTTGACCTAATTTTTACAGAAGGGACATACACCACATGTATGTGTCAATACTGTAGGCTTAGTTCCTTATGTTGACTACTTCCATTTGTTGACCAGTTTGTTATAGTTCCTTGGGTGGTCAACTTACAGGAGTTCTACTTTATTTATAATTGTTATACCTTCTTGATAGATTGACCCTTTTGCCATTATATGATCCTTATGATGTTTTTCTCCATTAACACTTTTTATCTTAAAATATATTTAGTCTAATGTTAGTACAGCCATTCTAGTTTCTTTTGGGGTGGGTATAATTTTAGATAGTCTGTTTTTTCCAACCTTTTGCCTTCAACTTATTTATGTATTTGAATCCAAAGTGTGTCTCTTATAAATACGTAATTTTTTTTTTGTTTTGCTTTGTTTTTTTGACAGAGCCTCAAGCTGTCACCCTGGATAGAGTGCTGTGGCATCACTGCTCACAGCAACCTCCAATTCCTGGGCTCAAGTGAATCTCCTGCCTCCGCCTCCCAAGTAGCTGGGACCACAGGCGCCCGCCACAACGCCTGGCTATTTTTTGGTTGCAGCCATCATTGTTGTTTGGCCGACCTGGGCTGGATTCGAACCCGCCAAATCAGGTGTACGTGGCTGGTGCCCTAGCCTGTTGAGCCACAGGCGCTGAGCCTATTTATTGCAGTTTTAAAACAAGAGGCCAGTGATCCCCATATTGCTTCATTCTACTCTGTGATGCCTGTTATCTGAAGCAACTCTTACAAAGTGTCACAGAAACCACTGTTAAATCTTTCAGTGTATATTTCCAATGCTTTGTATCCACACCAGTTAATGGAACTGTTAAAAGAAATAAAGACAATGAATTTAATAGTTTAGGGTTTTTTTGGTAATGCTCCTTGGTTAAGTCATGGAAGAGATTTACAAGATTGTACTGTTAAAATAAATTCAGGATTTTACTGAAACAAAAGGAATGCTTGTTCAATATTTAAGAATTAAAGACAAAAATGGCAAAGTAATTTATGTTTTCTAATCTATATTACACTGCATATGAGTGAGCTAAATTTGAAGCTCTAAGGAAAGAAAAAACTGATTTTTGACCTGCTAAACAGGCACAAAGTTTTATGCTGAAAATGGAACTTTTCAGAGTACAGCTGTGGTACTGGCCCTGTGTCCTATGAGGAAGGGGGGCCGCACAGCAAGAGGTGAACTGTGGGTAAGAAAGCAAAGCTTCATCTGTGTTTAGAGCCACTCCCATCCACACATCTTGACCTGAGCTCCACCGCCCGTCAGATCAGTGGCGACACTAGATTCTCACAGGAGCAGGAACCTTACTATAACTCTGTGAGGGACCAAGGCCTAATGCCTGATGATCTGAGGCGGAGATGTAATGTGCTTGAATCATCCTCAAACCATCCCCCCAAACTCAGTCTGTGGGAAAACTCTCTTCCATGAAACTGGTCCCTGGTGCCAAAGAGTTTGGGGACCGCTGGAGTATGAGACAATAAGAAGAAGAATTACATACGCTTTTCTAACATGGATCAACTTCAGGAAAATGTGAAGAATGACTTATTGACACTGATAAACTTACAGATGCTTATTAATTTATGCAATACAATGAATTCAGTGTTAATAATACTCAGTTAACTAGTGCATTAGTAAATTGATTTAACTTTAACAGATGTAATTAGGAAACCAATATGCTTTTGCTTCAATGTCAAATCAACACAAACCAGTTGTGTGAACGCAGATGCAAATATTGTCACAAAATAATTTTTTGGTCCTTGATTCAGTTATTAGAATACTTTTGAGTATATTTGGAATTATATGAGTATATGATTTGACTCTTTGAGCTATTAATTTTTGAAATCTAAATGCAGATCAAGTAACTCCAATGAAAATTTTGCGTCCAGACTGATAGAGGTAAAATACACAACAGATTGTTAAAATTTAGTGTAAAACGTAAAGATACTTCATTCATAATGTTATGTTGATTACATGCAAACATAACTTTGAGTGTGTTAAGTTAAACGAAATATATTATTAAAATTTATTTCATGTACTTGGATATGACCACAAGAAAATGTGAAGTTATATATGTGGTTCAGATTTTATTTCTACTGGGTAATGATACATATCCAGAAATGGGATTGGGAAGTTATAAAACATTTGATTACTCAGCACTACAAAATAACTGCTAAATTGTTGTGCAAAGCTGCCAGATGACTTAACACCTCCACTAGTACCACAGATTATAAATTCAAATCCTAATGATTGGTGGTGCCACATTCTAAAATTTTTGCCAAGTGAACGAGAAGGGGCATGTTTCTGTGGTTCTGATTTGCATTTCCTTGGTCTCTAATGGTAACATCTCTTCATACGTTAACTGGCCATATATATATTTCCTCTTCTACGGAACGTCTGCTCCTGTTTTAGCCATTTCTCTGTGGCATTTTCCTGTTTGTGTTTTTCTTATTGATTTCTTGGTTTTTACGGCCGAAGACCCTGAACATAAAATTAAATATAAAATTCGCTTAGTCTTGCACTTGAGAATGGGTTCAAGTAGAATCTAAGCCTAGACGAATGCCATTCCAAAATCATATTGACTCGTAATATATGGAATAATAGAGATCTCAACAAGAATGCACATTAGTGATCAAAGAGTTTTATTGGTCAAGGCTAAGAGACTTTAGCAGAAATAAAGGGATGAAGGGTAAAAGGCAGGAAGGAGAGTCCAGGGTGATGTCTGCTTAAAACTGTCGGAGTACAGCATTTATCCCATCACAGCCATTTAGGCCAGCAAACTAATCAGAAGACCCAAAATGTGGAGCTTCAGTCATCTTTTTCTTCCTCTTACAGCAATAACAGAAGAATCAGGAAACACACTGGGAATAAACCTGCTCCAGGATGGCCTAAAACTAGACCCATTTCAGTTTATGATCCTGAGTGTGGGTAGTTACAGGACAAAAGGAACATGGAGAAAAAGTGAAGAATGTGGAGTCAGAAGAGCTGGGTTCAAACCTCAGGCTTGCCACTTCCTCATGTGATTTTTGAACAGTCACTTCTTTGTTTACTTATTTATTTTTTAAAGGCTGCAATATCTACACCGTATCAAATGTCACAATGATTAAATGAGATAACATTTGTGAAGGCAAATTAGCAGTAAGTACTCTGATGCTTTTTGAATTAGAAAATAAAGACTATAATTACTATGGAACTATATAATTTAGAAGTGCTTTCTTTCAAACCTCATAGCAACTCTCCAATTTTACTTCACATTCAAGAGAGACGAGGCAAAGTGAAATTATATGATGTATTTATTACATATTCTTCTGCTGGTGAAGAAAGAAAGCAAAGTCAAACTCCCGGCTTCCTGAAACTAAAACGTGACAAAGTCAAGAGTTTTGTCCATTGTAATGTCGTGCTTAACCCCCCTAGACCCCCTTGCACCCCTACCAGGTCTCCAAATCCAAGCTACGAGTATTGCTTCTTTCCTAAAGGAAGAAAAATTTTCTCCCCCAACTAATAAACTGGCTTTATTTTTTTTAGGCTTTTTTTTTTTTTTTTAAATTTCAGACTTACAGAGAAGTTGCAAGAATAGTACAAAAATCCCATATGCCCAGATTCCCCAAAATGTTAATATTTTACCACATTTGCTTTATTCTTCCTCTCTCCCCCCGCCTCTTTCCTATGATATATAAAGTAAGAGGCAGGAGAAGGAAAGCAGAGGAAGCTCCAGATTGAAATATTTAAAAATTCATGGTCTTTTTAAAGTCTTAAAGTAGAAAGAACCGGGACAAATATGTAAACTAGTTTCTGATACCAAGAGGTCACCCTGTTACACATTCCTCATGAGGACGACAGCTTAGCGCAGTGGTTCTCTACTGAGAATGATCTTGCCCGTTGGGGAACATTAGGCAATGCCTAGGGACATTTTTTGAGTGTCAAGATTGGAGAAGGGTACCACTGGCATCTAGTTCAGAAAAAGAGATACAGCTAAATACACCACAAGGCACAGAGCAGCCCCTTGCACACACAAGGCCTCTGTTTGCACCTTAGGGCTCCTGCATCAAAACCTAACCCTGCCCTGTCCAACATGATAGCCTCTAGCCACTCGCAACTATGTAGACTAACTGGACCGGGTCAGAAGGAGGATGGAAGCTGTATTTACTCTGCTGCCTGAAACAACTGAAAAAACATACACACAGCATCTGAAACAATACATGGGACTCAAAAACACTGGTCACAGGCAGTAAAGGACAGAGATTTCTGAGAGATGGGAAACAAGCAAGGTAAGCCCTGAGGAAGGTTCCCTGCTGGGCAGAGAGAACCTGGGGCTCTGCAGGGGGTGCCCCTGACAATTCAGCAGAGCCCCGATCAGCAGCTGCAAGTGGGGAAACTACCTGAGGTGGGAAACCACTCTGGGGGGTTAAAGGGAATCCTTGGAGACACACAGGGATGGAAATAGAACCTTTTCCTACCTTTTTCAGAGAAGAAAATCTCATAATTCAGGAGCACTGATTAGAGAATAACTCAGCAAAGAGGGGAGAGGGGATTGCCCTTAGACTAAATACAGCTCTGGTGCTACCTAATAAAATTAAAAAGCAAGACTTAAAAGGATGAAACTGTTTCCAAATAACTTAACAGCATCCCAGTATATATATCAAGCACATCTACAGAAGTATAAAAACATCCAGCACCCAACAAGATAAAATTCACAATGTCTGACATTCAATCAAAAATTACCAGCCACGCAAGGAAGCAGAAAAATACAACCCATAATGAGAAGAAAGGGAATGAACTAAAACTGATTAAGAAATGATAGAAATGAATTAGTAAACAAAGACACTGAGACAGTTATTACAGCAATATTCTGTATGGTCGAGAAGTCAGAGAAAATAATGAATACTTTAAGTAGAGCCATGGGAGATATAAAAAAGACCCAAGTTGAACTTCTAGAGAGGAAAACTATATGAAATGAGAAATGGGTGGATTAATAGCTTATTAGATGTTTTAAAAGAAAAGATCAGTGGACCTGAAAGCAAATCAATAGACGCTATCCAAAATGAAACACAGAGAAAAAAGATTAAAAAAACGAACAGGACATCAGTGAATTATGGAAAATATCAAATAATGAAATATACACATAATTGGAGTCCCCAGTGGAGAATGGGGAGGAATCAAAAATATCTGAAAAATAACGGCTGACAATTTTCCAAACTTGATAAAAACGAGGCCTGCACACAGATCCAAGAAATAAAACCAAGAAACATGAAAAAACTACACCAAGCCTCACAGTCGAACTGCTTAAAATGCCAATGATAAGGATTAAATGTTAAAAGCATGACAAGAAATGACATCTATACACAAAAGAACAAAGATAACTAAAACGCTAAATAAGAAACAAAACAAGAAGGCCTGCTCTAACCACATTTTCACCTTTTCACTGGAGGTTCTACTTAATGAAATAAGAAAGGAGAAAGAAATAAAAGGTATCCAGATTGGGAAGGAAAAAGTAAAACTGTCCTTTTAATTCATAAGGTACAATTCTGTAGTTGAAAAATAATGATGGAATCTACAAAAAGCTACTAGAAATAACAGGTGAGTTTACTAAGGCTGTGGCATACAAGATTAGGATACAAAAAACGATGGCGGAACCTAACAGACTGGTCAACCGTAAGGAACGAACTAAGCCTACGATACTGATATGTCTACGAAAATTAGGTCAACTTAAGGGGATAGCCAATGTAGGGAGGTTCTACCATATATACTAAAATAAATAATTGAAAATTCAAGTTAAAAATGAAATACCACTTAAAATAGCATCAGAAACATGAACTATGTAGAGATGAATCTGACAAAAAAATGTGAGATTTGTACACTGAAAGCTACACAACATTGCTGAAAGAAATTAAAAACCTAAGCAGATTGAGAAAAATACTGTGTTAATTTGTTGGAAGATATAGTTAAGATGTTAACTCTCTCCACATAGATTTATAATTCAATGCAATGCCTTCTGAAATGGTTTGGTGTTCGTTTTTTGTCATTGTTGTTGTTTGTTTGTTTGTTTTGGTGGAAAGTGACAAGCTGATTGTAAGATTCATATAGAAATGTAAAGAATCAAAACTGTCTTGAACAAGAAAAGCAAAGCTGGACAGCTAAGACTACCTGATTTCAAATTATAATTATCAAAACAGTGCTATTATTTACATATCAATGTATGGAAAAAATCAAGGGCCGATAGAAATAAGGTCACTCACAGATATGTGATCAATTATTTTTCAAACACGTTGCAGATCTGAATAAATCATGCTGAAAATATTGGATATCCATAAGCACAAAACTAACACCAACAAAAACACTTCAATCCCTATCTCGTCCCACAAAAATTAACTCAAAAATCATAGTCCTACGTCCCAAAACCTTAAAAGCATAAAAGCTCTAGTAGAAAACACAGGAGAAAATTGAGACCTTGCATTAGGCAAAGATTCCTTAAATATGATACTGAACCACTATCCGTAAAAGAAAAAAATGATAAATGAGACTTCATAAAAATTTAAGAACTTCTACACTTTGAAAGATACTGTAGAAATTATAAAAAGACAAGCCACATACTAGAAGATATTTCCAGACCACATATAAGATCCAGAACTTATATTCATAATATATGAAAACTCTTTATAAACAATATGAGAAAACCTAAACCAATAAAAATATGGGGAAAATATTTGAACAATGCTTCACCTTAGAAGATACATGATGGCAAATAAACACAGGAAAAGAGGCTTCACATCACTGGTCATTAGGGAAAGGAAAATTAAAACCACATCTAATATAATGTGTAAAACAGACTGGTCATACCAAGTTAGTGAGGACAGGTTTAGAACACATCCACACTCTCAGACACTGGTGGCAGGAATGTAAATATCAAGCAGTTTGAAACCGTTTGGCAATTTTTTAAAAAGTTAACCCATACAGCTATCAAACAGCCCAGCCAATTCCACTCCTAAGTATTTATAGAAGAAAAATGACAGTGTATGTCCACTGTCAAACAAAGGAGGGATGCGACTTTATTTGTAACATCTAATAAATGGAGACAATCCAAATGTCCATCACGCTGTGGATGAAGAAACGGTAAACAATTTGTCTATCTCACAATGAAATATTACTCAGTAATAAAAAGTAATAAGCTATTGATACATACGATAACATGGACAAATCTCAAATGACTTATGTGGAGTAGAAGACCCATATCACACACACACACACATTCATTTCTACAAAATTCTAAAAACTGAGAACTAATTTATAACGACCAGGGAAGGGGGCCTAGGGAAGGACAGGAGAGAGAAATAACAAAAGTTGTAAAGAAACTGGGGATGATGGGTGCTTTCAGTATCTTCATTGGGGTAACAGTTCCCTTGATGTACACAAATATCATAACTTAGCAAATTTTATGCTTTATTTTTTATTTTTTTTATAATTCAAATATTATACTTTAAACACGCGATTTATTATATGTCAATTGTACTTCAATAAAGCCGTTCATTTTAAAATTGATTAAAATTAAGAAAAAGTTCAGTTCATCAACGACACTAGTCACATTTTGAGTTCTTAATAGCCTTTTGTGGCTCGTGGCTACCATCTTAGCTCAAATACAGAACACTTCCATCACTGCTGAAAACACTGCCAGGCAGCCATGGTCCAACTCACACATAAAAACGCCTCTATTTCTTTCATTCCCCCTACATCCACCTACCCCCAACTTCAAGAATGGTATAATAAGCATGGCAACATGGCCTGACACTGATTTATAAATTACTCAAGGATTTTAAAAAACAGATTTTTATTAATTTTAATGCTACTTTGCTGTGTAGCAAAATATATCTTCTATTCATAAACATATAGTACGCTATCTCATTTAGATATCACAGCTTCTATGGATTACATTTAATTAGTTTCCTCCAAAGCTCAAGTTGATGGCAATTTTAAACTAAATGACACGGAAAGAAACACCCTCTTGGAATTTCCTTTCTCCCTGTCATCAAAGTAGTTATTGCTTCCATATAACTCCTAAATGAGATTATTCATTTTTGTCCTTATACTCGCGGATATCTTTTTGTTTTGTTTTGAAATATTATGGTACATAACCCAACTGAATTTTCCTACTTGAAAGAATCAAGCATATAACTCTTACACAACACGTATAATCAGAAGTGTTAAATGTGAGAACAGACATTAAAATAGAACACCATGGTTTGCACTGAAATGTTTCACATTCGATGCACAGTTCATAAAATTAGGATAGAGAAGTTGTTCCAACTTGTATTCTTACTGAAGCTTTTCCCCTTCCTCTACTATAGTTTTACTTTTGAGAGTTAGAGGTGATTTTATTAGAGGGAAACCCCCCCCCAAAAAACAAAAACCGCAGACTCTATTTTCTGTCCCCCACCCTGTAGCCTATAGACTTGGAAGGCAGAGGCTATGCTTGCTTGGAGTTTTTGTTTCAATATACAGAATGCAGGGCTGAAATCCTCCACTGTCCTTGTTCCAAAGCCTGGCACACAAACCTTCCATAAACATTTTGATGTCTTAGTCATCCCTGTCTTAGAAATGAAATTCAGAGAGAGGTAACTGGGGGTGGGGGGAGAAGGGAGGCTGGTGGCCAGTGTAGATAAACCAAGACACCCCCCCAACTGTGGTACTGTAGTATATAAGCAAGAAGAATTAAAATAGAAACCAAGTCCCCTCTGTTGTTTGCAGAAGCAGAACTCAGAAGCCAGCTTCACTTACTTTTTTACACCGACAGAGCCATTTTCCTTGTTTTCCATGTCAACAGATAGCATAGGAAGGCTGCAGGGTTCCTTTACTTCAGCCACTAATCAATAAGGGAGAAAAGCTTGTGTTTAATTCTTAGAAAGTGAGAGCAGAATATATATTCTGAGTCGGAAACACAATGCTCCCTTTTCCAGCTTCACAACAGTTCACGTATGTTTGTTTAAATCTCCAGTTCCCTCAGCGATTGGAGAGATGTGATTCAACCTACAGGGCTGGAGGAGACGAGACGGATTGGGGTGCTTTCATCTGGACTGGCACTCCCTGCCTTGACAATAAGCATTTGCAAATGAAATTGAAGCCACGTTCAAAACAAGTGCTGTGTGAGCTGGCACAGCTTCCTCTGGGTGCCAAGCTCTCACTTAAGACACTGCAACTCACAAATGAGTCAAAGTAGAGAAAAACAATCCCCTTTTTCCTGCCCCTCTCCCACGATGGGCTGTGATTTTTTTCTTTATATATACATATATATATATATATTTTTTTTTTGGTCCACTCCCCCGTCTATATTTTTTCATTGCAATGCAGAAGAGCACTTCAGGCTTTTGTCAGCAAGTATTCCCCTACCTCACATATTCTCAAAGAAAGCCTTAAAAACCCGTCTGTGAGATGGCCATGCTGTGGCAAAGCAGGAAGCTCACAAAAAAGCCAGATAGCCTTTATGCACAGAAAGGTGGTGTGTGTGTGTGCGCGTGTGCACGCGCGTAAAGAAGAGGAGGAAGCTCATTAAATTTATGAAAAATCATCAAAACATTTGAGGAGCTACAGTAGCATCTATCACTTTGTCTTTTTGGTTAGTAGGATGAGGACTGTGAAAAAAAACAGAACCCCTCCACAATTAATAGGCAATTAGCAAGATGAAAAAGCTATGAACAAAAGTGCTTTAAGAAGAAAAAAAGAAGAAAAAAGAACAGCCCCGAACCGTGTTTGCGCTTATTCAGCTGAAGCCATAAATTAAATACATTTCCTCCCAAATCACTTTATACTTCGGCACTCCTTCTCGAGGGATTTTACTCTGACATAGCAAGAGCATCATTTAGCATAGTTACAGGATTTTATCACTGTTAGAGAAGTAGCTGATTAACAAATAACGCTGTAAGTGTGGGATAATCTTCACTGCTGACACACACATCCACACACAAACTTCCAGTTGCTAAATCACTCCGATCTTCTAGAGAAATCCCACATTTATATACGTACAGATATTAGCACACATTCTCACACCGTTACAGAGCAGACGGGAGAATAGTGCTGCTGCTTCATGCCAGAAAAGAATGATTTCACTTCAGTTGGAAATTGTTAAACATTCACCATTTTCTAAGCATCTCAGAAAACAAAACAAAACAAAAAGCACAATGATACTCTGTAATAATCATACTACATTATTATTATTACTACTATGATTTCCCCCTTTTCTGGTGGAAGAGTAAAAAGAAAACCTACCTATGAGCAACTAAAACATATCATTTTTTTATAGGCTTATCAAGAACAGCCAAAGAAACCCCAATGTTTTCTTTCACAAAGTAGGCTGGCAAAGGAATTCAATAAGGAGGTACAATTTGACACAGTGAAATAAAACCAGGCTGGCTCTCAGCCAACATGACGTGAGGAATCACACACAAGCTGCACCAACTGCCTTCTGGTTCATGGCTGACTTTTTAAAGCTACAGTGTGCCTGTTCACTTTTGCTAACTACCTTCTGCACAATTACTGGGAGTGAATGAATCTCACGTCCAAAACCCACAGAATTCTCCCTACACCTGCCTTGTACAAAGAAAAACTAGCTGTCTCAATAGCCTCTTCTCTTCTCCCTCCCCTTCACTGCTGCTGCATGATATGGCTTTTGCTGTTGTTTTGAGCATGAATGTCATGTTTCAAACTATTTCTTTTTCTCCCCCGTGGGGAAAAAAGAAGAGAACCCTGCGCTTTTGGGCTATAACCAGTGAACATTCTGAAGCCGCAGTCCTGTGTTCCTCTTTTTTTTCCTAATAGAGATTCGTGGAAAAAGTTCCCAGGGCTGGCTTTTAAGTAATCTCTTTGTGAGAATAAGGAGAACACTGCCCAGCAGCAAATCCTTTTACCTCATTGTGCAGGAAGTACCGTATTTCAGGGAGGATGCAAAATAGATGACCGGATCTTCTGAAAACACCCACATTCTTTTATGTTGGCATTCAGCCTACCAAATGAAGCCAGCAAAAATTCTAACTGAAACAAACAAAACCTCATTCTACAAAATGAAAACAGTTAGTGCTGGGGAGTTTAATTTTTAACTGTTTATCTCAGTTGCTCAAAAACCATGAATTCAACAAATTCAACCAACAGGTACAACCTACGAGTACCAGGCATTGATTTAGTTACATATACATAAGAAGATCATTCGGTTTTTCCCACCACCGCCCTAAGTCCCAATTCAGAAAATAAGGAAATGGAATAGAGATTGGGTACAATTTTTTCATTCCGTTACTCCTGGCCAAACTCACAATTCCCTTGCTTGGCTGGGAACCCACTGGTCCAAGGACACAATCCCACCCCATAAACACCCCCCCCACACACACACAGAAAACCTACATGGCTGTCTCCTCAAATAAACACCAGTCAACCTTCAGATGCTTTTAGGTCAAGAGGTCAACAAAACTACTCAAGATAGTACAGAAGATACAGGTTTCCCAGAAGGATCTGGGAGAAATTAACTGTTGCTTAATACATTTCAGGTAGCATTGAGGAGAAAGCCTGCCTCCCTTTTCTTCTGTTATCATTAAGTACACTAAGAGATAGGTAACTAAGATTTAAATTTGGAAACTGAATTTCAAGGTCAACTTTCCCCCCCTTATTTGAAGAACGTATTAGAAATCTTTAACTTCTTGAAAGACTATGATTAAGAAAAATTTCAAGTGTTCTTTCTACCTATTTTTGGCATTACCCCTCAAAAAACCAAATCATCATGTCTAGGAACCAATTCTAAGTATTCAAATATTTTTGAGTACCATTTTTTGAGGTCGGTCAGGCATAAAGACCTTTCACCACTGCGGATCAAAATGATGGACTCTGAAGAAGATGAAGAGCTCTTTCACTACTGCTCAGAACAAATCATGTTCACCTCACATGGCGATGAGGAAAAGAAAATGAAGTTACACCCGGATCTTTTTTGGCCACAGTCATGGGAGAAAGGATTCTGTGAAATTTTTCCAAGCATTTTTTTTTTCTACATGTGGAAAAGAATAACCTCTCTCATCTTGCCTGCTGTGATCCAAAGTTTGCCAGTTAAGACACGTGTAAGGTTTCAGAAGGTGTTGTAAGAAAGCAATTCCATTTTATAAAAAATGAACCACAAGCTATTCTATTTAATAACTTATGAAAATAGGAGGCTTCACTTACCACAAGGCTCTAACTTTGGTAATAAACTGACGTTTGGGAATATACATATACATATGCTAGTACTCACCCACACCCTCCAACAAACTGTGACATTAACCCTCTGTTGATAAAAATGATGTGTGTGTGATGTGTAGCATAAATGGAGTGTCATGTGTGTTTAGTGTGTATCACGTGGAGGTGTAGAGGGTGTGTGGTCGCATGACGTGTGTCGTGTGCGTGGTGCACGTGTGTGAGAGTGAGACTGAGGCTGGGGAGAAGCACAGTGCAGGGCGTGCTAAAGTACCTCGGATGTTCCCGCGCAGGACTCTGGAGCAGAAGTTTTCGGACACTTTAGGAAGTGGGTTCAGGTGGGGGAGGGGAGGCGGGTCAGGAAGGGCGGGAAACTGCTTCCGATTGGCTTCTTTTATTGATCGGTACTCATCCCCCCTGCAGAGGAGACCCGAGCCGTCCCCACGAACCGCCGGTCCACGCCCCCATCTGGGGACCGCCCCCGGGCGCCTGCAGCCCGAAGTCGCCCAGCGCAGGGCCGGGCTCCACGCGTCCCAGAGGGCGTCCGGTGGAAGAGTGAGGAGCAGCCTGGAGGGGACAGTGAGGACAGGACCGCGCAGCGCCGGCCGAGACCCAGCGACTCCGTGCGGACTCGTGACACAGAGGGGAAAGTTTCCGGCTGAGACTCTGGAGGAGCACAGTTCGCTGGTCTCCAGCGTGGGCTCCCGAGAGAAGCCGGTCTTCGGAAAGGGGGGTGGGGGGGTGGCGCTCGCCGAGCCCCGAGCCCGGCCCCGGGCGCCCCGGGCTGTCGGCGGGGCTGGGCGCGCTCCGCCCTCGGTCCGGGGTCCGCTACCGAGGATGCAACAAGCTGCCGAGAAGGCGGAGACCGGGGAGGGCACAGGGGCTTTCCTCGCGCCCTCCTCGTGTCCTCGCGTCCTGGCCGGGCCGAGGAGCGGATCACTTACCTCCCGCACGGCCGCGCCGGGGGTCGCCCCGCACGGAGCTGGGCGGCCGCCACGCGCCGAGCCGAGCCGGACCGCGGCGCGCGGGGCACGCCGGGAGTTGTAGTCCGCCGCGGGGCCGGGGGCGGGGGCGGGGACCCCGCGCAGGGGGAGGCGGGGGCGGGGACCCCGCGTTGCAGGAGGCCAAGCACCACCCCGCGCCGCGCGGCCGGGCCTGGGGATGGGGGCAGGGCGTCTGCAACACCTTACAACTTCCAGGGAGCTGGAGACTTTTGTAGGTGGGGGTTTCGGGTTAATACCATGTTCTTGCTTACTCGCTTTTGACAGCCCTGATGAAGGTCTTAGCGGGACTTTGGTAGTCACGATGGGTACAGATTTCTCGGGCCAAGTTCCGACCGTCCAGAGCTCTGATCTCCCTTCACCCCTTCACACACGTGGCACTCTGCGTGGAGCAACTATTCTTTTGCTCGCAGAAGAACCCATTCGAAGACCAGCGCGCCAAAGGAGGTTGAGTGATTGCCCTTGACGTGTGTGGGACGCTCTGCTGCACTCCACAAAGCACTGTTTGCCTAATTGGTTCATTATATTAGAACCATAAAGGAACACTCTATTAGGCTAAACCAGGGCATTATGCAGAGAAGAGCTGGAGACTCAGAGTTTTGTGCGTCTCCATCAGCAGCGGTTGGAGTACCCGGCACAAATACTCATTTCCATCTCCAGCCCTTCTCTCAGCAGCCGGGAAGGGGGAGGGGGGAAGGAGAGCTGGGGACAGGTGCGGACACTGGGGAAAAAGGAGCCTGCTGTGAAGCGCTACCTTGAAATGGCTGAGTGAACCTTACTAGATACGAGATAAGTAAGAAAGAAAGAAAACCAATCCTCCATGGATTGGAGAAGCGGAAGGGGAAGAAGCAGACGGAGAGGGGTAGATGGAACTGAACAGATCTGTGATGAGGGCAGAGAGCAAAAATGAGCAGGGATTTTAGAAGTCAGATAGACCTGGATTCCTGGTGTTGTCACTGCAGAGCTAGTTCTGTGCCCTTTGGTAAGTTATTTGACTTCCCCAAACCTCTTTTGCCTCCTCTTTAAATAATATTAGTTCCGACTTTGTGATGTGATTGTGCACAATGAAAGCGAGGGGAAGCCCTTAGCATTTAGTGCCTGGCAAAGAGAGGCCATTAATGCTAACTGTTGTCATTATCTGCAGAAATTCCTTTTGTGGAATAATCAAAAGGTAAATTAGAGTGGAACTACTAGTTAGGAAGCAGTGACAATGCTCTAAGCTACAGGCCATGATGGCTTCATGGTGAGAGAGAGGCAGAGCTATGTGGCCCTAATGAGCTGGTACCTGGTACCAGTTGGGTGGCGAAGTGAGGAACAGGAATCGTCTTGGTTGTGATTTCCAGATAAAGCAGATGATGCCCCCACTCACGTAAACAGGTACAGCTCATGGAATGACAAGCTCTGGAGGAAGATGACTACCGGCATTCCTCATTTTATTGCACTTCACAGATACTGTGTTTTTTACAAATTGAAGATTTGTGCCAACGCTACATTGAGCAAGGCAGTCAGTGCTGTTTTTCCAACTTGTGTGTCTGTGTCACATTTTGGTCATTCTTCCAGTATTTCAAACGTTTTCATTATTTTTATACCTGTTATGGAGATCTGTGATCTGTACTTGATGTTACTATTGTAACGGTTCTGTAGTTTTGCGGACCACTCCCATTCATTGATATTCTGTCTCTTCTGATTGCTGCTCCAACCAGCTGTTCCCCTGTCCCCCTGTCCTTAGGCCACCCTGTTACCTAAGAAACAATAATATTCAATAAGACCAATTAATTTCCCTATTATGTCCTCTACATGTTCATGGGACAGGAATAGTTGCATGTCTCTCACTTAAATTAAAAGATAGAGATGGTTAAGCTTAGTAAGGAAGGCATGTTGAAAGCCCAGGTAGGGTAGAAGGTAGCCTCTTGCATCAAATAGCAAGTTGTGAATGCAAAAGAAAATAGTTCTTTAAGGAAATTAAAAATGCCGCTCCCTTAAATGCATACATCACGAGAAATCAAAATAGTCTTATTGCTGATATGGAGGAAGTTTTGGTGGTCTACATAGAAGATCAAACCAGGTACAACATTCTCTTCAGCTAAAACCTAATGCAGAGCTTTAATTCTATGAAGGTGAAGAGAAGTGAGGAAGCAGAGGAAGAGTTGGAGGCTATTAGAGGTTGTTCTATGTGGTTTAAAGGAGTAAGTCATTTCTGTAACAAAAGTACAAGGTTGATGTGGCAAGGGCTGATGTAGAAGCTGCAGCAAGCTGTCAAGAAGATCTCGCTGAGATAACTGATAAAGATGGTGACATTAAACAACAGATTTTCAATGCAGACAAAATAGCCTCTGGTTCAAGAAAATGCAGTTTAGGACTTTGCGGGCTAGAGAGGATGACAGTGTTTCTTGCTAGGGACGAATGCAGCTGATTACTTGAAGTTGAAACCAAAGCTCATTTATCATACCAAAAATCCTAGGTTCCATAAGAGTTATGCCAAATTAACTGCCTGTTCTCTGTAGATAGAAAAACAGAAACTAGATAGCACATCTGTTTACTAGTGAGTCACTGAATATTTTAAGCCTACTGTTGAAACCCACTGCTCAGAAAAAGATTCCTTTCAAAATACTATGCCAGGGCCAGGCATAGTGGCTCACACCTGTAATCTTAGGGCTTGGGAGGCTATGTTGGGTGGACTGCCTGAGCTCACAGATTCAAGACCTGCCTGAGCCAGAGTGAGACCTCCTCTCTAAAAAACAGCTGGGCATTGTGGTGGGCACCTGTACTACCAGGTACTAGGGAGGCTGAGGCAAGAGAATTGCTTGAACCCAAGATTTTGAGGTTGCTGTGAGCTATGATGCCACTACACTCTACTGAGGATGACAAACTGAGACTCTGTCTAAAAAAGACAAAATATTACTCCTCTTTGACAATGTACATAGTCACCCAAAAGTTCAGATAGAAAAATAGAAAGAGATGAATTCTTCAGCCCATGGATCAGAGGTAATTTCAATATTCAAGTCTTAAGAAATACATGTTGTGAGGATGTAACTGCCATAAATCTGAGCAAAGTAAATTGAAAACCTTTTGGAAAGGATTCACCAGCCTAGATGCCATTAAGAACATCTGTGATTCATTGAAGGAGGTAAAATAAAACCAGTAAAAGGAGTTTGGGCAGGGCCTGTGGCTCAGTGAGTAGGGCACCAGCCCCATATACCGAAGGTGGCGGGTTCAAATCTAGCCTCAGCCAAATTGCAACAAAAAAATAACCGGGCATTGTGGTGGGCACCTGTAGTCCCAGCTACAAGGGAGGCTGAGGCAAGAGAATCGCCTAAGCCCAGGAGCTGGAGGTTGCTGTGAGCTGTGCAATGCCACAGCACTCTACCGAGGGCGATAAAGTGAGACTCTGTCTCTACAAAAAAAAAGGAGTTTGGAAGAAGTTGATTGGGGGATGACTTTGCGGGGTGGGCATGAAGGTAGGACTATTGCTGCAATCTCCTGGTGAAACCGGAATGGATGAGAAGTTACTTTTTGTGGATGAGCAAAAAAGGCGGTGTGTCGAGATGGGTTCTACTCCTGGTGAGGTTTGCTGTGACCATTGTTGAAGTGACAACAAAGGAGTTAGAATATTACTCAGTCTCAGTTGATGAAGCAGTGGTAGGATTTAAGATTGACTTCTATCTGGAAAGAAGTTGTGCTATGGATAAAACTGCCATAGAACAACATTGCCTGCTACAGAGAAATCTTTCATTGAAAGAGAAGTCAGTCTATTTTAAGAAACTGCCACAGCCACCCTAACCTTTAGTTACCACCACCCTGATGAGTTGTCAATACTGAGGCAGGGCGTGATTCACTGAAGGTGCAGATTATGACTCAGGGAAGGCTCAGGTTATTGTTAGCATTTTTTAGCAGTAAAACATTTTTTTTAAATTAACGTATTACACTTTTTAGATGCAATGCTATTGCACACTTAGACCATAGTATAAACATTGCTTTTATATGCACTAGGCAATCGGAAAATTTGTGTGGCTTACTTGATTTGTGATATTTGCTTTGTTGAACTGGTCTGGAATCAAACTCGCATTATCTCTGAGAGATGCCTGTAGTTTTTTTGTTTGTTTGTTTGTTTTGCTTCATTTTGTTTTGTTTTTTGAGACAAAGTCTCACTCTGTTGCCCTGGGTAGTAGAGTGCTGTGATGTCACAGCTCACAGCAACCTCGAACTCTTGGGCTCAAGTGAACCTCTTGCCTCAGCCTCCCAAGTAGCTGGGACTACAGGTGCCCACCATGCCCAGCTAGTTTTTCTATTGTTAGTAGAGACAGGTGTCCATATTGCTTAGGCTGGTCTCGAACTCCTGACCTCAAGCAATTCACTTGCTTCAGCCTCCCAGAGTGCTGGGATTATAGGCGTGGGCCACCAATGCCCAGCCTGCAGTTTGATTTTGGACATGTGTAACTTAAGGCTTTCTGTATGTGAATGACCACATAGCAGTTGGAAATGTGGATATGGATTTCATGTGTATAAATAGAATTACTTAAGAGAGGTAGTTGAGGAGCATATATGGAGGAAAAAGGGTGGGCAGCAGGGGTGGGCAGGGGTGGGAGGAGCTGGACAGTGATACCAGGCAGGAATCCGTGAAGGCAGAAGGGACATAGCTGCAGTGTTTAGTGACATGGGACCCAGGGAGGATGGAGAAGTGAGGAACCCCTCCTCAACGGGTCGGATGCTCTAGAGAGGTAGCCACACCGGATTTATAGAGTTAGAGTCTATTGGGATAGAACCGCCTCCAGAGGTGGTTTTGGAAATTCACCAGACTTTCTTTGTGCCTGTGATTGGGGAGGGGATGCTGCTAGAATACAGTTAGTGGGGCCAAAGATGCTGCGCCTCTTCCACTGTCCAGGAAGTTCCTGCACAGCAAAGAATTGTCCTGTGACCTCTGTGACTTGATCGTCCCCTTCGTGTAGGTGAGAATCCTTTTATAATTATCTAAGCCTAGAATCCCATTTTATATAATATACAATCACAAGGTGTTTTTCACACAGTGTTAAGATATATTGAGTTTTTCTGGAGTGCTGTAAATTTAATGGCAGAATCCTTCCTGGAATTTGAATCACCACTACAGGTCATTCTGTGGCTGTCCTTTTCGTGGTGATTTTTACAAATGGACACAAGTATTTGTTTACTTCATTGTGTCTTTTAGTGCAGAGATGCCTGAGCAATCCCACATTGGGTCAGGCATGGTTTTATTGTAAATTACTATCTTTACTTTTTCTTCCATATTATAGTTAAGGCATTGGTTTAATTTTCAAAAATTACATATGCAGATAGCTTATGGCTTTTACTTCATAATAATAAGGGTGATGTTATCCCATATTTGTTAGGAAAAGGGAGCATTAGGTTTGACAAAGCTCAGAACTATTTTTTCATTCCGTCAGTGATATCACTTGGGTGTCGATTCATTCTACGCTCTTATGATACATGAACATATACAAAACAACAGTTTATTGCCCTGATGGAGCTAATATTCTAATGTGAGCATGGCAGAGGCAAATAATAAATACTAAACATACACTAAGTAAGTAAACTCATTCATATATCAAAAATTGATAAGTGCCATGAAAAATAAAAGTAAGATAAAGGGAACTTGGAGTGTAGGAAAGGGTGTGGACTGAAATGTAGTGATGAGGGTAAAATTCATGGAAAGATCTGGTGTTGGTAAGCACATGGCCTTGTGGATTTCTGAGGACAGGTGCGTCTGTATTGGACCACACTGGTTTGGCTGGAATGGACAGAGTGGGATTGAGTAAGAGGAGGACTAAGGATAACCCCGGGCTCGGGAGAAGTGAGCATTGCAAGGTCTGAATGAAATGGGCAGCTCTGGAATTTTCAGCAGACAGTGACAGTCAGGCATAATTTTAAAGGATTCTGGCTGCTCTGTCAAGGATAGATCTTACGGAGCAATGATGGAAGCGACTAGGCAAGAAGCTGATGCCGTAATCCAGACAGGAATCACCAGAGCCTTGGCCAGAGTGGTCGCAATGGGAAGGGATGGGCTGGATGTGGGAGAGGAATCTCGACTGGCAGAGGACACGGAAGGATTTCAGGGGGTGTCCAGGGATGGAAGATGGAGCCCGAGTCCGTGTGCGGCTTTATGGGAATGACGCTTTGTAATGACTGGAAGTCTGGGACTTCTCGTGACTAACATAAACAGGGACAAAGAGTATAACAAAATCAAGAAATATGTGGTGCCTGTGGCTCAAAGGAGTGGGGCGCTGGCCCCATATGCTGCAGGTGGTGGGTTCACACCCAGTCCCAGCCAAAAAAATCAAGAAATAAGATGGTGGGGAGACTAAGTCTGAGGAGTATGGATGAGTATTTGGGATCCCAGCTGTGCAGTTGGAGGCAGGGAGATCTGAGAATCAGGTGGACTCCTGACCCGTGCTGATGGAATGTTGAAGGCCCACGGCGGGGAGGATTCTGTCCCCAGGGCAGTCTTATGCTTGACCCCTGCCAGAGGTGGGCAGACCTTTTCGGGGTACACAGTCCTTCCTCCTTTTACCCGTGATCTTTTTGGACTTAGCCCTTCTGATGGAATTGAGGATTGGGACAAGCTGGTAATTATTCTAAGCAATAAGGTCTGTAAATAATGGTGGTTTTTTATACAGTATATTTCCAGAATATAGGTTAAGACAGATCTGTAACATTGGGAATGGAAGAATTCTGAGGATTTTGGTAAATGTAGAATGTCAGCAAAGAAGGGCGGGAAGAAGTGAGGTCCTTAATGTGAAGAGAGAGATGCTCCAGGATTGGGAATAAGAGACAACTATGTTTGTATGGTAAAGTGAAGAAGCCATGAGAAGAAGAAATGTGAAAATTCAGGATGGGGATAATGAATATAACATCCTAGAGAAGGAGGCACTATAAATCATTTATCCTTGGAGGAAAAGAGAGTGGAATGATTCCGAAATATTCAGGAAAATTCTAAAGAGATGAAGGGCTAGAACATTTTTTAAAATCTTATTTATTATAGAAACAAATGTACGGTAAAAAATTAAAATAATCAAAAATTATAATAGAAAGTGAAAATTCCCAATAAACTCATTCTTTAAACAATCCGTTAAATGGCATACATTGTGTGAATTTTTATTATGTACCTGTGTTTTTTTTATTTACAACTGTTACATGCATACCTGAAATATTAGTCTTGTTTTCTTTGTAAGTTCTAAGATTTAAATAATTTTAAAAACTTGAGTATCTATTCCATACAGGCAGTCCTGAGTTATAAATATCTGACTTACACATAACTTGTACTTACATAGATGCTGTTATAGTTAAGCCCCCAAGTTATAAAAATTCAACTGACACATGACTTACACTTAAGAACAGAGGGTGTTACAGGTAATAGGTAAATGTACCTGTTCCAGGTTACATACAAATTTAACTTCAGAGCAAACATATAGAAACTATCTTGTCTATAACCCAGAGACCACCTGTAACAGATACTATTATTTCAGTATTTTGTATACTGTTTCCTATCCCTTATATCTTATATGTCTTTTCTCTTCTTAATTTTTTAAGAACCAAAATAAATTTATTGGGTTCCTAACATTTCTCTTAATTGTTTTTCTTCTTGAAGTTTTATGTATTTTAATGCTATTTTACTTAATACATAAAGGTTCATAGGAGTAATAACTTTATTGGAAGTTGTGTCCTTTGCCGATATAAAGTGACTCTTGTGTTGCATTTAATGCTTTTTTAGATTATTTTATCCCATTTGAAATTGCTTAATTAGAATGTTTTATCTTGGTCATGTCTGTTTAGTTTTTGAATCCTTATCATTTTTTTGTTCTCTCTTTTGTTTTATGATTGTGTTTTCTTTGTATTTTTTGTTTAGTTTTTGTCTTATCATTCTCTATGCGTTAATGTCAAAGATAAAGCTGGGCCCTAGTTCAAGTGGTAAGAACAGATAGTAATCAGTAATAACTATTACAATGGGAAAAGAGTCAGCATGAACTGAACTCCATTGTGATTTGCACAGAGATGACTAGTTAAAACAAGTAAGGAGTGGGTGATTGGGGGCTCGGTACAGTCCAAGAAGGGGAAAATTATAAAGGCTTTGTTAGCATGAAATGCTGAGGCCGCCGTATCTACTAGCTGACAGTTATCAAAGTTAGGATTCTGTCCTCCCACAGAGACTGAGAGACAGAAGCCCTCTCCTTCAGAGGAATGGCTTTGAGTCCCTAAGAAAGGCCCTCCGAGTTGGAGATAGATATATGCATATAATACATCTTAATAAGTCGGACGAATTGGAAAAAGGATTTGCAATTGCAATCCCTTTGTAGTAAATTCTCTAAGAAAGTGTGGTCAGGGGCTGATTGTCAATGTTGGCTAAAATAGTCAACTCTTTTGGCAGCCTTGAGCTTTTCCAGGAACGCACTTTAAAGGGAAGGCTAGTATGGCCTTAAGTTATTAGAAACTAGGTTGTTCAAGTCTGTAGAGGCCAAGATTGAGTCCTCACCAAGAATAGGGCTTAGGAGAGCTTGGCTAGAGATTGGTCAAGAAGAGAATCTTTGTCATTAGTTATCTATTGTTGTGTAATGAACTATCCCCAAACTTAGTGGATTAAAACCACACACACTCATCCTCTCACTCTTGCTGTGGGTCAGGAGCCCAGGTGTGGCTTAGCTGAGTCCTTGGCTTGAAGTTTTTCACATGGCTGCTGTCAAGGTAATGGACTTGGAGAGGATCCATTTTCAAGTGCATTCATGCATCCATTTTCAAGTGCATTCATGCATGCATTCATTGTGGGCTATTCAACCAAGGCCCTCAGTTTTTTTGCCACATGAACTTCTCATAACACGGCGGCTGTCAACATGGCGGCTGGCTTTACCAAAACAAGAGGTGAGAAGGGTCAGAGGGTAAGCAAGGCAGCAGCCATATTTTCTTCTAGAGCCTAATTTCTATGCATGTGTTTTTTATAAGAGACACACCTAAGGGATTAATAAACACTAGTTGAAAATAAAAGAAAATGATATTTTAGGCAAATACATATTATCTAAAAAGAGTTGGAATATGTGTATCATAGAAAATAGACTTTAGGGGGGTGGCGCCTGTGGCTCAAAGGAGTGGGACACTGGCCCCATATGCCGGAAGTGGCGGGTTCAAACCCAGCCCTGGCCAAAAACTGAAAAAAAAAAAAAAATAGACTTTTGGGTAAAAAAACCTGGTAATAGACTAAAGAGATTAGTATGAAAAGAGGTTTAATTCACCAGGTGGAAAATACTCTAAATTTTTACAGTCTGATAACACAGCATCAGTAACATAAAATGAAATTTGACACAATTACAAAGAGATATTGTCAGATTCTCCACGATAGTTTATCCTTAAATAAATCTCAGTAATTGATAGATAAAATGAACCAAAAGCATTGAGGATATGATTAATTTAAATAATACAAAAAGTTTAATTTACTGAATATATAGAGTCCTGCATGCCAAATTAAGGTGCATAAATTCGTTTTAGTCATGCATGGAAATTATAATAATTGATCATGAATTAGACCACAAAGCAATTCTTAACTTAATTTTAAAGAATTGGTTTAAAAAAGTTTCTATTTTCTGACCACAATTCTATTACTGATGATATTACTCAAAAATAATATTAAACTGTGTTTTGAAACTGAAACACATTTCTAAATAGCTCGTTGTTAAGGACTAAATCATAATAGCAAATAGAAAAATTTTTTAATTGAATAAGAATAAAAACCAAAATCTTTTACCAACCTTACCAAAACAAGTGCATTTACAAAAGGCTTAAGGGAACTTTAAGTCATAAACATTGACATTAGAAACTAAGAAAGGCTAAATATTACTAAGCTGAGCATCCAGGAGAAATGATTTTTAAAAAGAACAATAGAATTAACTTAAAGAGAGCAGAAGAAAGGAAATTATAAGACTAAGCCCGGAAATTACTGTAATAGAAAACAAAGATAAAATAAGGAAAATCAACAATGCCAAAAATAAAGTCTTCAAATAGGTGAATAAAATTTACAAAATGGATTTGGCCTGATCAAAAAAAAAAAAAAAAAAGAAGACGACAAAAATAAAAACTTTTTTTCTTTTCCCTTGGTAGCGTGCTCTGGCGTCATTGCTCACAGCAACCTCAAACTTGGTTGCCTCAGCCTTCCAAGTAGCTGGGACTACAAGTGCCTGCCATAACACTAGGCTATTTTTTAGAGACGGGGGTCTTGCTCTGTCTCAGGCTGGTATTGAACCTGTGAGCTCAGGCAATCCACCCACCTTGGCCTCCCAGGTGCTGGGATTTTGGACCTGAGCCACTGTGCCCACCTGAAAATAAAAATTTTAGTTAAAAAAATCCAGAGATGTTAAAAACTTGGTAAACCAGTACAACTTGGTGTACAACTGAAGACTTAGACAAAAAGGTCAAATTACTAGAAAAAAATGCAATTTACCCAAACTAACTCAGGAAGAAATAGAAACTCTGACTAATTTTGAAGCTCTTAAAGAAGAAATTGGTTCAGCAATTTTGAAGTCTGACCCAAGGATAAGACTGGGCCCCCATATTCTTAAAGGTGAATATTCCTGAACATTTAAGGAACAAAGTTCTAATCTAAGGCATACGCTCTCAAAGAATTGAAAAAAAAAAAACCCAATAAACAATACACAGACCTCATTCTATAGAAAAAATAATATTTTATATAACAAACCATATAAGGATGCTGTGAGAGATAAAAAATTACAAACCAATTTCACACACATAGTATAAAACTCTGCAAAAAAAAAAAAAAAGCTTCAAAATGTAATCCAGCAATGCTTAGAAGATAATACATTTGAGTTTAGTTAAACAAATTGAGTTTATTCTGAGAGCACAGGATGATTTAACTTTAGAAAACTGAATTAACTTACCAAATTACAGAGTAATGCAGACTAAACACATGCTCATATGAATAGTGGCAGATAAATCATTCTATAAAATTTAATATTTATTCATGTGAATAAAAAGCAAACAAAAACTCTCAGTCACCTACACGTAGACATTAACTTTCTTCAGTGGATAAAGAATATTTACCAAAACGCAAAACAGTTTTATTCTATAGTGGAAGGATGGAAGCATTCTTTTGGAAATCAATAAGTCAAGGATGGCTGCTAGGGCTAATTCTAGCCTATACATACTGGAAGTACTAGCTACGCAATAGGAAAAGAAAAGGGAAAACAAGTTTAAGAAAACCACTGCCATTATTTACAGATGATGTGATTATCCACATAGGGAGTTTAAAAAACTATTAAAATTATTGAAATTAATATCAGAATTTGGTGAATACAAGATTAGTATCAATCGCATTTCTACTCACCAGCAAAAGAGTTAGAAAATGTAATTGAAAAATTATTTGGGAGTACAATAAAAATATCAGGTGGCCTGTATTAAAATTTTAAATTTTAAATTGCACATGGACTTTATGGTCACCCTGTACAGTGTACCTAGGAATAGATCTTGCACATCTCCAAAGGTGAGTAAGTCCTTCATGAAAAGAAGTGTGCAACTTTATTGAAAGACATTAGAGATTTTCTAAATAAACAGAGATATGGCATTTCATGAGTAGGGTACTTTACTATTGTAAAGATCTCAGTTTTTCTACAAATAAGGCATATAGTTATAGAGACATTCTAATAAAAATCTCAACAGGATTTTTCAAGGAACTTACGCTGAATCTAAAATGTATGAAAACATAAACAGACATACAGCAGAGAAATGAACAAGCCACAGGTTAATGCATCAACATCATATTGAGTGAAACACCAAGTGAATTGAGTGAACAATATACGATCACTTATAGGAAGTGCATATGTTGCTGAAGGATGTAAATTGAAGCAAAGGGATGATGAACGCATGATTCAGCAATGTAGTGGTTGCCTTTGGTGGGGAAGGCAGGGAGTAGAGATTAGTGAGGGGTACATAGCGAGCTTCTATGACATTGGCCTTACTCTGGAATAGTGATCTCATTGGGTTTGCTTTGTTGTTATGCTTTGTTACTTACCCACATATGGAGAATATGTCATTTTGTAGGCACCAAGCATTTCATGTTGTAAGAAGGAGGTGGGCAGAAGAAGGCGAGGAGGAAACAACTACGTGTGAGTGGAAAGTGGCTTTGTCTCATGGAGCTTAAAATCATTAACTGAGCTGTCTAAGGCATGACAATCAACCTGATGGTCCAGCAAGTAGTAAAAATGCAACCTTTATGTCAACTTGGTAACCAGGAGTTACTACGAGCCCATATGACCTAACTGACAGCTGATTCCTGTCCCCAAAGCCAAGAAGTCAATAAAGATGGTCATCTCATGGATAGTGGCTCAGAGGTCAAAGAACCATCCTTGCACTATCTTCATTTCTAAATACTGGTGAACATTAATGAATTAGATACTGGCTCTGTCCTGGCCCTGCTCTAACGTCATAGGTCTCAGAACAACGTTTTGAGGCAGGTACTATTGTCATTTCTGATGGACAAACTGTAGCCTACCGTGGTTAAACACCTTGCCCTATGTCACCCAGCGAGGAGGTGGCAGAGTCTTGATTTGAACCCAGACAATCTGAGTTCAGAGCCTGTGCTCTCTCTTTTTATGAACATTGAATAATTCTCCATTTATTAAGTTTTTTTTTGGTTTATTACAGTCTGATAGTTTTTCTCATACACATTTGCACTTCTTTTTTTTTTTACATTTGTACCTAGGTATTTCAATTTCTTAGTTGCTAATTAAAATGTCAAATTTCACTTGCTTTTTACCAGTATATAGGAAAATAATTGATTCTTGTATATTAATATTTTATAATGCAATTTTGCTACAATTACTTTTTTAAAAAAATTAAATCATTGCTCTGTACATTAATGCATTTATGGGGTACAATGTGCTGGTTTTATACACAATTTGAAGTATTTTCAACAAATTGGTTAACATAGCCTTCATCACACTTTTTTAATTATTGTGTTATAACATTTATACTCTACACTTAGTAGATTTGACTTGTACCCTTGTACAACACATGGACCAATTATCCTCCCTCCACCCATCCTCCCCTCTCCCCTCCCCCTCCTCTTCCCCCTTCATCTTGGGCTATAGTTAGGTTATAGCTTTCATATGGAAGTGTGGTTGATTATATAGTGGTTTCATAGTAGAGCTGAGTACATTACATACTTTTTCTTCCATTCTTGAGATACTTTACTAAGAAGAGTGTGTTCCAGCTCCATCCACGTAAACATAAAAGAGGTAAAGTCTCCATCTCTTTTTAAGGTTGCATAATATTCTATTGAGTACCTATACCACAATTTATTAATCCACTTCTGGGTTGATGGGCACTTGGGCTTCTTCCATGACTTAAAAATCACTTTATAACAAAGATATTTGCACCAGAATGTTTATTGTAGCCCAATTCATAGAGACTGTACTCTCATCCATCTCTCTTCTGCATCTCAATTGTACTTCAACTTCACTGTAAATAGATTTACACTGGGCACTGGCTGCAAATGTGTGTTCTTCTGACACAGTTGCTCTTAAGTGGGTCTTCAAATGACCCCTGAAATCACCATTTGCCAGTAGTTTGGCTTTTATCCACTTTATCCCTCCCACAAATCTGATAATATACCCCTCCTCTGCTTAAAATTTGTCCATGCCTCTCCTAAGCATGAAGACACAAGTTCAACGTTCTTAGCTAAGCACACAAGGCTTTTCATACTGTGACCCCTGGCCATCCTTCTGGTGTCACCTACCTCCATCCTTTTAAACCCACTCCTCCATCCACAGAGGCCCTGTCCCCAAACCACACACGATGGTACTTCACACCCATGTGCCTCGGTACACAGTGCTTTCTCTTACTGAGAAATGCTCCATCTACCTTACTCATTTGGCTTCCTCCTACCCGTCCTACAAATTCTGGAACTTCACTTTACTCCTTCCCTCAGTATTGATTAAGAAACCTTCCCTTCATCAGCCTTCCTTCCTTCTCTTTTTCTCCCTCTCCCTCCCTCCCGTTCTCCTTCCCACCTACTCACTCTCTTGTATTTAACAAAGTCTCACTCTGTCCCCCTGGGTAGAGTGCCGTAGCATCATCATAGCTCACAATAATTTCAAACTCTTGGGTTCAAGGTTCAAGCGATCTTCTTGCCTCAGCCTTCCGTGTAGCTGGGACTACAGGTGCATACCACCATGCCCGGCTAGTTTTTCTATTTTTAGTAGAGATGAGGTCTCTCTCTTGCTGGTCTCGAACTCCTGAGATCAGGCGATCCACCTGCCTGGGCCTCCCAGAGTGCTAGGATTGCAGGCTGAGCCACTGTGCCTGGCCCTGTGCTTTCTTGAATGGCAGCGCTGGTTGCACTACCCTGTGACCTTCAGTCAGGTCTCCCTCTCTAGTCATCTTTCACAGGGGGAGAAGTGTTACTAACTCAGCAGTTCCAGGCAAGCTATCCACATTATTTCTAATTCCCAAGACAGCTCCCAAAGGTGCCTGACTTCAGCTATGCTTTACGGTTGAGGAAACTGAGGCTTAGAGAATGAGTCATGAGTCCAGGGTCTCATTATAGCAGCAGCATCACTCCATGTCTGGTCATATACGGCCTCATTTGACTATTTCTCCAGAGTCTGGCACAGTGCCTGAGGCTTTCATGGATGGCCCGCGTTAAAATATTCCTAATTTAGATGAAATTAAAAAAAAAAAAAACAAGGTCAATTTTGAAGTCAGTTTAAGAAGAGTCACACGTGGGTTCTCTCTCCTAGCTGCTAAGTAGGAGAGTTTCGAAACAGGTGAGCCCATCTGGAGGTGATTAGTACAGCAAGAGGCTTCTCAGGTGGGAGAAACTTTAATACCAGAGACTGCAGATCATCAGGAAGGGTAGAAAAAGAGTCTTAACTCAGAGACAGGGTGCCTGTGGGTGCAAGTTTTCTTTGTGGAAGTACTCTGTTGTCATGCAATATTTATCTTGGTTCCTCAAATGGGAAGATAGTGATTTGCTATCTCTGTGTGCAGCTGTGACCGGACAGACTGATGTGGAGACTCGCAGTAAGTGTGTGCAAACCACCTGCCTTTTGGTTTGTGTTCAAGGCTGATGTTTTCTGAAAATAGAACTAGACCTGTCCTCTGACTCAGTCCTTTTTCACCTTGTATTCTGTCAGTACGATTGTTCTGAGTCAGCGTGTCTCTGATTACTTGCTACATACCAATAGTTTATAAAATTTGTGAAATATGCAAGTTATTTCCAAGAGATTTAAATTTTCATTAATTCCTGGAAGTTGGTGGCATGTGAATCAGAGGAGGGATATGTATTTTTATGTTGTCTCTCTAATAATTTACAAAGTCATGGGGCATTCTTTACTCTGAATCTTTTAATAAGATGACAGAGTTTATCCAAGCTGCCCCCATGGGGTCCATTCCAGCACAGTTAAGGGATGAGGGTTGGCTTCTCAACTTGTGGAGCCCTCTTTGCTGTCCTCAGGGGCTCTGCTCCTTTAATATCTCCCTTTGGGTGATTGTTTAATGAGGCTTCTTTGCAGCCCCTGTGACTGAAAGTGGGGATGCTACAAGTTCTGAACACTGGCAAAGGCTCCCTCTGCCTCTAGCCCAAGGGTCCTCAAAATACGGCCCGCCGAGACATTTATCTGGCCTGCTGGGTGTTTTTGCCGCTGCTGCTTGTCCTGCTTAGCACCCAACTTGTCCTGGGCTGCAGTGTGCATGTGTGGAATGTGCGCCGCACTCTCTGACTCCCCTCCTTCTCTCTGTCTCTCAACTCCTCCTCTCAGTCTCGAGTCAGACTGAGACTCGTGATCGGACAAGTCACGAGCTTGCCTGTGCAGAGCCTGCTGCTGCCTGAGGACCGAAGTAAGAACAAGTTAGGATTTATTTTTTGTTGAAGTTAGGAGATCTATTTTTTTTTTTTTTTTTTTTTTGCAGTTAGTAGGGCCTTTTTTTGCAGTTAAGGGGGGACCTTTTTTTCTGAAGTTAGGAGGTCTTTTTTTTTTGCAGATAAGGGGGTCACCTTATTTTTTTCATTTTAAATATTATATTTTTATTTGTTCTTTTTTTTTTTTTTGCAGTTTTTGGCCGGGGCTGTATATGAACCCACCACCTCTGGTATATGGGGCTGCTACCCTACTCCTTTGAGCCACAGGCACCACCCTTGTTTTGTTTTTTTACTTCAAAATAAGATGTGCAGTGTGCCTGGGAATCTGTTCACGGGTTTTTTTTAAACTATAGTCCAACCCTCAACCAGTCTGAGGGACAGTGAAATAGGTCCCCTATTTAAAGTTTGAGGTCCCCTGCTCTAGCCTGTTGATCCCAAGTCTGCATTCACTCCCTTCTCAGAGAACCCTCTCGGAGATTCTCCACCCCCAACCTATGAAGCTTCAACACTGACGATTGCTTTTCACCCCTTCCTGTATTTGTATTGGGCTCTGGCCAGTTAGTTCCCATGACGCAGACTCTCTTAGTGGTGTGTAACTAAGACTGTCTGCTTCTCACTGACTTACTCTCGCAGTCGGTGCAGTTGGTTGGCCCAACCATGGACCCCTTTCTGTGTTCTGCCTCTAACTTTCTTTTCTCCTTCACAAGAAGATCAGGGATGTGGAGGGAGGCAGGTACATTCAGTGACTAACTTTCTTTTCTTTCCTTTTTGACATATATTTTTAGTATTTTTATTTTGAAAGTAATATATGCTCTTCATCAGTAAACAGTCTAGAACTGGGAGAGTTTCCCAATCCTTATCTCCTACTAACAATTAACACCTATCCACCATGTTACTTGAGGCTTGTTTGCCCCAGTTCCATTTACCCAATATACCGTGTATCTATCTACCAAGAAAAAATCTCAAGACATATTAAAAGGCATAAAGCACAGTTTGAAAAGACTGAACAAGCATCAGAACCAGACTCAGATATGGCAGGGATGTTGTGATGATCAGGCCAACAATTTAAAACAACTATGACTGGCCAGGCACCTGTAATCCCAGCACTCAGAGAAGTTGAGGCAGGACAATGCCCAAGCTCTGGAGTTCAAGACCAGCCTGATCAAGAGCGCGACTCCATCTTTACTAAAAATAGAAAAATGAAGCTGACGGAGGGGCCTCTGTAGTCCCAGCTACTCAATAGGCTGAAACAAGAGGATCACCCAGGAGTTTAAGGTTGCTGTGAGCTATGATGCCACAGCCTCTGAGCACCAGTGAGTCTGGGTAATAACAGTAAGACTTCATCTCAAAAAGAAAGAGAGAGAAAGAAAAAAGAAAAGCTACAATAATCAGGACATTGTGGCATTGGCAAAAGAATAGACAGATAGATTAATGAAACAAAACAGAGAATCCAGAGATAGACTCACTTAAATATAGTCCCTGATAAGGGAGCAAAAGTAATACAATAGAGCAAAGATAGTTCTTTCTACAAATGGTCCTGAAACAATTGCACATCCACATTCAAAAAAATTGAATCTAGAAAAATACCTTACTCCCTTCACAAAGATTAACTCAAAATAAATCCAGAACTTAATGTAAAATATAAAACCACGAAACTCCCTGAAGATAACATAAGGGAAAAATCTAGATAACTGTGGTTATGGTGGTGACTTTTAGGTAAAATACCAGTGGCACAGTTCATAAAAGAAATAATTGATAAGCTAGACTTCATTAAAATTAAAAACTTCTATTCTGCAAAGACAACATTAGGAGAATGAGAATATAAGCCACAGACTAGGAGGAAATACTTGCAGGATTCACATAGGATCATGAACTGTTTTCTAAAATACAAAGAACTCTTAAAAACTCAACAAAAAGCAACTAAACAACCCAACTAAACAATGGGCCGAAGACCTTATCAGACATCTCACCAGGGAAATTAAACATGGGGTGAATAAGAATATGCAGAGATGCTCCCCATCACATGTCATCAGGAAAGAGCACCAGTGAGGCGCTACCACACACCTATTGAAATGGCCAAAATCTGGAACACTAACAATAGTAAATGGTGGGGAGGATGTGGAGCAACTGGAACTCTCATTCATCGATGGTGGGAATGCAAATTGGACAGCCACTTTGGAATATGGTTTGATATTTTCTTATGAAATTAAACATACTCTCACTATACAATCCAGCAATCATGTTCTGTTGGTATTATGTCCACGTGAAAATGTTCATATAGATGTTTATAGCAGCTTTATTCAAAATCGCCAAAACTCAGAAGCAATCAAGAAGTCCTTTAATAAGAGAATGGATAAATAAACTAGGGTACATCTGATAGGAAAAGACAGAGAGGAAACTCACACACCTATTTCTAAGTGAAAGGAGCTGGTCTGAAAAGGCTACATCAGGGTCCTATAAGATTCCCACTATATGACGTCCTAGAAAAGGGAGAACTATGGATACAGTAAACTAATCAGTGGCTGCCAGGGATTAGGAGGGAGGGAGAACTCAGCAGGTGGGGCACAGATGGTTTTTAGGGCAGAGAAACTATTCTGTAAGATACCATAGTGGTACACAAAGGTCACCCTGAATTGGTCCACATGGACTTGGGACCACAATGATGCATCAGTGATGATACATTTGGTAACAATTGTCCCAGTCTGGTGGGGAATGGTGAAAAGGCACACATGGGGACAGGAACACAAAAGATATCTATGTACCTTCTGCTCAGTGTTGCTGTAAATCTCAAACTGTTTTAAAAATAAAGTTTGTACTTGAGCTCAGGAGTTTGAGAACAGTCTGAACAAGAATGAGAACCCGTCATTATTAAAAAGAAATAGAAAAACTGGGTGAGTGTTGTAGTGGGTGCCTATAGTCCCAACTACTCAGGAGGCTGAGACGAGACAAGATGATTGCTTGAAACCAAGAGTTGCTGTGAGCTAAGATGTCACAATACCCAGGGCAACAGAGTGATAATACATCTCCAAAAAAAAAAAAAAAAAAAAGAAAGATAAAAAATTAGAACAAAAAAAAATACAATCTGTTTTTTAAAAAAGCAATACACCTGATTTTATGACCAGTTAGGTTGGGAAGGACAAACATATGAATCTTCTGGCATAACTCTCTTTGTTTAACCTCGTCTTTTTACAGAGCAGGTGGGTAGGTGTTGGCTGCTTTTCCTGCTGTTTAAAGGACTGGCACTGGTCAGGTATGGTGAAACGCACAGGTGTGTCCAAGCCTCTCCCCTGCTTTTACCCAAGTCAGGTATTTTTATTCCTCGGATAGGTCTAAGATAGAATGTTTTTCCTAAGTAGGGGAAGATCCGGGTTTTCTTGATTCTAATCCTTATACAATTCAGAGAGATTCTGTTTAAGGAAGAGAAAAATCAGAGCATAAATACAAAATTAAGTACAGGGGCCCTGGGAAGAAGTCTTTGAAAATGGCCCTGTGGCTTAAAACTCATGGTCTTCACAGCAGCTCTACTGCTACACAGCTTTCTCATGTTGGAGCAAATCAAAAGAACTCTGTTACTCAAATTGTCTCTACACCCTCTATACACACAGAGCGGGCCTCAAAACCTATACACATTTTAAGAAAATAAAAAAAAAATCTGTATTGAAATTGTCATACTCAATAAATACCAGTAACAAAAGATGGATACAAGTCACATCTAAGTACCTCTAGCAATTGCAGACGTCAAACATGACGTTAATATGACAATTTTAATATAGTTTTCTCCCTTTCTGAAAATGTGTATACATATATGTATCTATGCATATATACACATCCCCATATGTTAGATAAACTGAATGTGTAGAAATGAATGGAAGAAAACCACACAGAAACAGACCATTTTTGCCTGGGAGCTGCGAAAACTCTTGGCACAAACTTGTCATTCACCCAATACTGAGAGACCTGGCCATGTTTTAACATGGCTTCTAGCAGCCCCAGCCTTGTCCCTGGCAAGACCCAAATGCCTTTTGACTTCCTGTCTGGCAAAGCTCAGCCCCTAACCTTCCTTTCTGAAAGTGTTTACTAAAGAAGGTCAGAGGTCCAGCCTCTGACCCATGAGATGAATCAGGACACTGTCTCCTGCAACTCAGGAGCAGTCTCAAGGACCTGGCAGCCATCCTCTGAAATGCATCTCCAGGACGTGAGAGGCCTCAGTCTACCGGTCTCTGTGGGGAAAGAGTCTGAAGCCCAGCTGTTGACCACAGCCCAGTGGCATATGCTTTGTCCGCTGTTGAGTTCACTCATCGCCCCTGTGCGCGCTGAAGTTGTACCAAGACAAAAGGGTTCCCAGCCTGTACCTCCCCATCACTTCCTGACCGCACCTCCCAGTACAGACCCTCCTGGCTGCTCCTCAGCGGCTGCTCGAGTCCCTCGTTCTTCCCTGGACAGACCCAGCATGCTCTGGGGTTAGGGCCTCTGTCCTTGGGGTTCTTCATCTTGAACCATGTTGTTTCCACTGTTCAGAAAAGGACAGTTGGGCTCACGAAAGTTCATCTCTGTGACCAAGTGATTAAAACCTGAGAAACCATCCATCATATGTTTTTTCCCACTGGCTTCATTCTTGACACCGTCTTCCTCTCAAGACCCGTCTAATCAGTCAGGAAAAACAGTGGGCTCCACCTCTGCAGAGTGCTCTGAGCTCGGCCACTTCTTCCATCTTCCCTGTTGCCATGAATGAGGGGACCACAGCCTCGCTGCAAACACAGCCGCCCCCCTGGGCTCCCTGCTTCTCTCTTTGCCCCCGAGGTCCATCCCAACCCCTTGGCCAAAGGTAGCCCTTAAAAAATATGTTATCTCTTCTTTGTTCTTTGCAAGGTTTTGGTTTCTAGTCCTTACCTTAAACATTGTTATTGTTGTTAAATTGTAAACCTTTTTAATTTTGTGAAGGCAAACAGTAGAAATCTAATTGAAACATGTATATGTTAAAATTAAAAAACAAACAAACAAACAAACAAAAATAAATAAGGTTTTCTGAGATGAAAAAAAAGTTATTGCCTATTGTCAGGCTTCTGCTCAAAACCCTCTAATGTCTCTGTATTTCCTCCAGGGAAAAAGGCTACCAAAACCCTTACAAGGCCTATGGAGCTCTGCAGTTCCATCCAGGGTGGGGACCAGGCTGCCTGCAGCCATGGAGCACGTGAGCTGAGATCGTCTGTGTTGAGATGTACAATATGCACTGGACTTCGGACACTTAGCCTGAAAGTAAGATGTAAAATATCTCAGTAATGATTTTCATATTGATTATACATTGCAGCAATTTTTTTTTTTGTGCAGTTTTTGACCGGGGCTGGGTTTGAACCTGCCACCACCGGCATATGAGGCCAGTGCCCTACTCCGTTGAGCCACAGGTGCCACTCCACTTACTGATTATACATTGAAATGATATTTTGGATATACTAAATAAAATCCATTATTAAAATTCATTTCATCCATTTCCTTTCTACATTTTCAGTGTGGATACCAGAAAACTTCAAATTACATGTTTCAAACACACATTCTGTATGTGTGTGGCTTGTGTTTGCATTTTTGCTGGACTCAGCTTGACTACAGCGTCGGGTTCCTCTCTAACACTTCTCCGGATCTTGTCTCCTGCTCACTCCGCTCTTGCTTACTCCAGCAGAGCCACACTGGCCTCCTTGCTATTCCTCAAATCTTCAAGCACACCAGGCACGCTCCTGCCTCTGGCCCCTCGCTCTTGCAATGTTTACTCCTAGCAAAACTTCCCTCCCATCATACCCATGTCTTTTCACCACTCTGAACTTCACATTTCACCTTCTCAATGCAGACTTCCCTGATCACCCTCCTGAAAACGGAATTCCTCACCCACCTCCACGCCCCTGTTCACTGAACTCCTTCCCTGTTCTACTGTCCCCTGCAACATTTGTCGCAATGTAACATGTGTCTGTATTTTCTTCTTATTTGTTTTCTTTATTGTCTGATGTCCCCTCTAGAATCCACCAGGGCAGGAAGTTTTATTTAGGCTGTGCTCTCGGTATCTAGAACTGTAGCTGGTGTATCAAAGGTGTTCAATTTGTTGCATTTGTTGAATGAAATACTGAATTAGTCTTACTCAACTGCTTAATAATGCAGGTGGAGGACCTGAGGATAGGAGGCCTCTTCTCGGTATCGCTTCTAGTCAGGGGCAGAGTGGATGCCCCCAAAGTAAGATCAGATGCTGTTGACCAGAAACTCAGAGTCTACTCTCTAGACCCAGCCTCTGATCTCCACAGTATTTGTGCTGCTTCACTGGACTCTGCCTACATTTTTCATGCCTCTTTTAAGCCATGAATTTTAAAAAGGAAATATCTACTCTAGAAATAATGTACCCAGTCACATCCAGGGGATAATATCCAACATTCTTTCTTGCTACAAAGAAAACCATTTGATTTTTTTTTTTTTTAATTTTACTAGACAGGACTTCTGGATCTGTCTGTAGCTAAGGAAAATAATGACATTTCACTAAGGGAATCATTTGTTTGGAGGAAGTCTTTACATTTGATTATACTGGTATCATGAAATATTTAAGCTATTGCCTGAAGGATTTAAACAAGTTCATTTATTGGACTAACCAATACATTTTTACTGTGCACTAACATATGGCAGACATTGTTTTAGGTGTCAAGAATAAGCAGAGAAATGTGACATGGTCTTCAAGGACCTAAAGTCCAATGTATATGCGTGGAGAGGGGGAAACAAACAAACATAAGGTGTATGAGTCTCTATTTGCTGCTGTAACAAATTACCACAAACTCAGTGGCTTGAAACAACACACATTTATTTTCGTACAGTTCTGGAAGGTAGAAGTCCAAAATGGATCTTATTTGGCTAAAATCAAGGTGAGATGAGGATGTGTCCCTTCTGGAGGCTCTAGGAGAGTATCTGTTTCCCTGTTTATTTTTTCAGCTTCTAGAGCAGTGTTTTTGAACTTATAGTTAAACTTCCACAGCACAATTAAATTATGTTAATAAAAAAAAAGAACAAAAATGAGAATGTATTTAGTGTGTTTTGAACTTCTGTTGATAATAAGTTAATTAATGATCCTTAAACATTTTTGCAGCACACCTCATATCCTCTCACACAGAGGCATTTGTTTTGTGTATTGTCTGATGTCCCTTCTAGAATCCACAAGGGCAAGGAGGTTTATTTATTTCATCTGTGCTCCCAACATCTAGATATGTACCTAGGATAGAGTAGGTTGAAAATCGCTGTTCTAGAGGCTGCCGATATCCTTGGGTTATGGGCCCTCTTTCCACCTTCAACACTCGTCACTCAGGCCCTGCTTCCATCACCACTGTCCTTCCCCTCTTGCTCTGACTCCTCTGTGTTGCTCTTATGAAAATCTTCGTGATGATAATGGACCCACCCAGGTAACCCAGGAGAATCTCCCCGTCTCATGACAAATAATAATTATGTGTATTTGGGGGGTTACCATGTGATATTCCGGTGTGTGTACACATTGTGGCATGATTCTATCAAGCTAATCAACATATCCATCATCTTAGACAGTCATGAGTCACCGGACTGCTGAGACACATCCTGAGAGATGTGTCCTATGTTGTCATTATGAGAACACACAAACCTAGGTGGCATGGCCTACTACATGCGTAGGCTGTAGGTACACACTGCTGGGCTAAAACCTATTCTTTCTGTTATTGCGCTGAATACAGTAGGCAATTACAACACAGTGACAAAGATTGGTGTATCAGAACATGCCTAATCATTGAAAAGGTGCGGTAAAGATATGGTGTCATAATCTCACAGGGCTCTGTTTCATATGCAGGCCATTGCTGACTGAAATGCCATTAAACTTTTGTCATTAAGGGGTGCATGGCTGCAATTATCTTTTTTTCAATGAAACCATTTAAAAATCTATCTTTCAGCAATTTTGAAATATACAATTTGTTATTTTAAACCATGGTCACATTGCTGTACAAAAGATTCAAGACGCTTAACTTAATCACATGTGCAAAGTCCCTTTTGCCATATAAAGTAACAGTCACAGGTTTGGGGATATTCTGGGGGGGACATTCTTTAGTCTACCTTATAGGACAATGTGACAAGTCCTGTAGCAGAGGTAAGTACCAGATGCTGTGTAGACACAGATGACAGGTCAGACAGGGTGTTGTGGAGAAACAGGGCATCTTTATGCAGTAAGTGGCTGCTTAGCTGAGGCGAGCATGGTGCTGAGGACGGTAGGGAGGTGCCAGGAAAAGGAGGCGTAAAGGAAGATGAGATTCCTTAGTCATCTATTGCTGGGTCACAAATTACCCCCCAATCTAACAGTTCACAACAATAAACATCTAAGATTTCACACAGTTTCTGAAGGTCACGAATCCAGGACAGCCCTGCCCCGTTGTCCCTCATGAAATCACAGCAGTGAGTTGCCGGGCTGCAGCCATCGGAAAGGACTGGAGAAGGTGTCTCCTCTGCACTCGGGACTGTTGGCAGGTGGTGTCAGTTTCTCACCACGTGGGCCTCTCCCCGAGCACAGGACATGGCAGAGAAAGAAAGGCAGGCGTCGCAGTCAGTGACAGTCTAATCCTGGACGTGTTTTGCCCTCCCTTCTGCCATTCTGTTGGGCACACGGCCAAGGCAGGTACATCATAGGAGGGGATCACACGACACTGTGGGGCCACAGGGGCAAGGACCAGGGGCCGCCTTGCAGCCCGGCTCCCACAGTGTTCCGGGGCTTATAAGCAGGTGGACGATCGTGAAGGATGGGCCGGATGAGGTTGGCATGGCAGGAAGGGCTAGAGCGCGGGCCGTCCGTGCACTTGGCCGAGAGTTGGGAGATAATCGTTTTATTGACAGGGAGTCACAGCAGGGGCCTAGTCTGAGAAGGGGCAGGACCACGCTGCTTTTTCGAGTTCTCACTGTGGCGAGGGTGTGGAGGGTGGGGAAGACAGCGAGTAGGGGCAAAGTCTGCGGAGGCTATCAGGAATGCAGCAGGCAGGGAGAGGCCGGTACAAGCAATCGAGGTCAAGGGGCGGTGAAGGCGGTGGGTTCCGGGCGTGTTCAGGGGGTGGGACGGCTTACAGGAGGGATCGGTGACATGAAGTGAATACAGAAAGTAGGACTGGGTCCACATGATGGGGAGCAAGAGTCAGGATGACGAATTTGAATACATCGTGCCTGGGGGGCATTGGAAGATAGGGCTAACCAGTGCAGCGGGAGCTCAGAGTGGAATAGGCTTCGTTTAGACTCACACTGCAGGGCTCTTCAGCACCTGTCAGGGGAGCCAGTGTGTCCGGCCAGACTGAGAGCCCCCCTCACGCTGTGCTGCTGTCATGCCCCGGGCTAGCTGAGCGGCATTTCCCCGACACTGACTCAGAGTACCATCGTCCTCGTAACTCCCACCTATCAAGTGCCTGCTGCATATCCCACTCTGCTTCACACACGAGTCATTTGTTTCACTCCTTCCCCACCCAAACCCGGTGCAGCATGTGATGTTCACATTTCCTTTTTGTGGCCAAGGTGGGAGAACCGCTTTGGCTCAGGAGTTCGAGATCAGCTTGAGCAAGAGTGAGACCCACCTCCACTAAAAACAGAAAAATTCACTGGACATTGTGGCAGGTGCCTGTAATCCCAGCTACTTGGAAGGCTGAGGCAGGAGGATGGCTTGAGCCCAGGAGTTTGAGGTTGCTGTGAGCTAGGCTGACCAGAGCACTCTAACCCAGGTGACCAAATAAGACTTCATTTTTGTAAGTGAAGAAATGGAAGAAGATGATGCTACTCTGCCCATGTTACAGATGAGGAAACATTGCTCAAGGTTATGTGAGTAGGTCACGGCCACAGCTCCAGGATCCAGACCTTCTTACTGCAGCAGACCCTTGCACCCTTAACTGAATAGCTGCCTACAGCATGCTTTGTAGAGTCAGAGACACTTTCTGGCAGGGCTGAAGTGTAGTGTTGATTTATAAATAAAACAGAAACAGGGTCATAAAGCAACATATGCCGTGGTGTGAAGACAGGGGTCAAATGCCCTTTTCCTGGTAAATACCGTGCATAGAGACATCCATATATTGGCAATGTTTGCAATCTTTTTCCTAGAGCTCCTCTTGTTTTTGCTAGTTTTGAAAAAAACAATGTGAAGACTTGTTTTCATTCATTTACTTAAAAAAACAGAAAATTATTCATTTTCTTGTCACAGGAAAATGCCAGCATCTTGCATTAGCAAGCTGGCTTTTTAGGCTTTGGACTGATGAGAAAGCAGTTTTACCACATTTTTGTTAGAAAGGAGAGAGAGAAGGCGGATGAAAGATGACAGATAGAGTGTGTCTTTTTTTCTTAGGGAAGGTTCTCACATGACTGACAGCTTGGTCTGGAAATCGCTACCAACCATTTCTTTACATAAAACTCAACTTCTTTTATTTTAAGTTCCCATATAATGAGGAATTAAGAGAGATAACGGGTATACACAGCTTCATAAACAGCTTCTAGATTATTCGCTGTGCTGCGGAAGATAACAGTTCTGGGCCACAGACCCCGACAGATCAGAGTGAAAGCACAGGTCCCAGGGAGGCGAGAGAAAGTCTGAAGTTTCTGCAGTTGTCTGGAACTTCTCTGGGAAAGCAAAAGACCAGGCCACATGTAGACCTTCATCTTGAAATGCTGTAAAGGTAATAAGAACAGGCCAAGTGGGTTTGCGAGGCTCCTCCTTCAGATTTCGAGTAAGTGTCCATGCAACAGAGCTTATTCAAGCTGGAGAAGCAGGGAAGTGAGGGACAGGGCCACTGGGTTCAGCCCTGGGTGCACCAGACAACACTGGGTACAAGAGAATTGCTTGTTCCATCCCTGCCCACCATGGCTCCTCGTGTCCACCCCACAGTCCTCAGAGCCTTGTGACATCCCTGTGCATATTAGCTGTTGGGTCGGTACTTGTTTCCTGGCATTCAGTGATACATGCGCTTCCAAGTCCCAGGATTAAGATTGCAAACTTGTCACCACGTGCTTACACTGGCAGTGATGTACAAACAGCTTGGGAAGGTTTCATGGCCTTGGTGCATCGGTGTCTCCCAGCTGTGTTTGTGTCTCTGGGTGGCAGTGTCTTGCAGAGGGATGTTCATTATTGTTGTGTGGTTTTGTGTGCCACCATGATAATGACAGAGCTTGAATTAGAGCGACGAGCAAACATTGAATTTCTTGTTAAACTTGGCTAGAGTGGAAGTGAAATCAGGGACATGTTAGTCCAAGTTAATGGGGTTAATGCTATGAAGAAAATGGCAGTTTATAAATGGATTAAATGTTTTTCTCAGGGGGGAGAAAATGTCACTCAGGAAGAGAAGTCAGAGTGGCCAGTAATCATCAAAATGGATGAAAAACACTGCAAAATCCCTCCAATTGTGCATCACAATTGTCGGCTGACTATGAGACGAACAGTAGACCAAGTAAACATCAGTGGAGAAACATCAATAGGAAAATGTTAACTGAGCGTCTTGGAGAGAGAAAGGTGTGGCTCATGCACCACACAGCACACCAGCTCAAGCAGGACTGTGAGTGAGGGAGGTTTTAGCCAGTAAATAAATAACACTGGTACACCCTCCCTACTCATCTGATCTAGTCCCCAGTTAATTTTTTTCTATAGTTGAGAATGAAGGAAATATTAAAAGAAAGGCATTTTGATGACATCCAGAACATCAAATGTAATACGACAACAGCTCTGTGGCCATTCCAGACAAAGAGTTCCAAAATTTCTCTGCAGGGTGGGCTAGGTCCTGGCACTGGCACCTCGCTTCCCAAGGGGAGTACTTTGAAGGTGACCATAGCAATATTCAGCAAGGAGGTACGTAGCACTTGTTCTAGGATAAATTGCACAAACTTAATTGTCATCATGCCTTTCTATCGTGACATATCCAGGAACCATCTAATATTAGGAAGATAGGTTCCATCCTAATTTCCTTTGAGATTTGTTGTTTGGATAGACAAAGCTGCTCAGTGTTTGAGAGAGCCCTGGGTTTGGATCACCTGCCAGGTCACAGCTCTTCCCTGTTGGACCTTCACAGAATTTCTGGTTCTGTCTGCTTTTGGGTTTCAAAACATCAGCACTTCATTAAAATTACTTAAAACTCATCAGCTGAGTTTTTTTCTTCAACTAATTTTAATACATAATGCTTTTTACTTTTCATTTTTCCATTCATTCAAAAGGAAAACTTCTGTAGTCTGGGTTTACAAACAACAAAGGGCTTAGGTGACCGTTAATATACTTGTACTATTGTCATAAAAATGTACAATTTCATACAGACGGGCTCAGGACAGCAAAAGCTATTGAAAAACTACCTAAATGGAAACTAATCTTCATCTCCAGAGGTCATGATAAGAAAGTCAAATGCTGAATACATGAAGATTTATATGACATGCCAGCACATTATTACCACAAATTCTATTACTAAGTCAGCTACAGGAAATCAGCCCAGGGCCAGAAGTTCACCCATGGACAAATTCAGTCTTCAGTTGAACCTTATCCACCTGCCATAATCACTGACACTTTTCAGGCTCTGAATGCTTAGCACTTACTGGACATTAGAATTAGGACATTAGCAAATGTTGGTTTAGTAAGACTTTAGTAACAATTTTCTGTTTGCGCACCTTGTCCACATTTTCTGTAATTGTTTTTATAATTCTACCACTATTTACTATGTCTACCAAAGAAGTCGTTTTATGATTATCAGTGTAATAGGCGTTTTATGAGGGTGTTCAGAGAACTAAAATTCCTTAAGTGTGTTTCAGCATGGAGTCTGTGATTGATGTGTCTGGTGCTCTCTCCCTTCTCAGGGATGCCTCTCACCTGGGAGATGACGCTCCCACACTCGCTCACGGCAGGAAAACTCGGGCTGGCGCCCTGTGCTCCTGAGATCCAGAGAGAAGCAGCCGTGAAGCCCGCGGCGCCCCTCCTGACTCTGTTGCCTTTAACTCTTATCTTCTCCCTCCAATTTATTATCGCGTTAGTCCTTCCGATTTAGCAACTCAGTTCCAACTGACAAGCCTCCTCTTTCTTCCTTCCTCCCTGTCCCTGTTCTTTCATCCAATGCTGGTTTCATACATCAGTCTTGGTGACTGCCTGTCCCACTCAGCCCGGGTCCTTCCTGCAATATGGCCTTGGGAAGACCGTTGCAGTGGGCTGCTGGCCCTGCCAGAGAAGGGACCTCAGTCAGCTCCTGGGCGTCTGGTTGGAAGCATTTCTGACTCTCCAGGCTATGATGAGATATAGTGAACACCAAACATTCCCCTGTGGGGGTGTTCCCTGCTCAGAGGAGACCTGTGTACCACGCGGATAGAGTGTGGTCCCATGAGCAGGGCTCCCCTGGCCAGTTCCCAGCCTGTCAGCCTTGGTGAGAAACTCATATGCCCAGAATAACACGAAGTCCCAAGCTTGCCGTATAATCCTCCTGGGATCCCACTACATGTGGACGTCTGGGTGACATAGTAATCTCTCATTTGGAAGTGGGGACACGTGAGCCTCTGTTCAGAGCCTCTGTTCAGCACGTTGTCATGGACGTGCTGACTGAGAAAATGCAAGCCCAGGATCGCTGCCTAGTCCTATTCATTTCTTTCACAAAAACTACAAATCTCTTTATTTATTGTTATGGTAAAATATACATAACACACAATTTTAACCATTTTTAAGTGTACCCTTCAGTGGCATTAAATGCATTTACATTATTATCCAACCATAACCTCCATCCACTTCCAGAACTTTTTCATCTTACCACACCGAAGCTCCGTTCCACTAAACACTGACTCCTCCTTCCACCCAGGGCAACCACGGGATGCCGCTGTCTCTATGAATTTGACTCTTCAGGGTACCTCATCTAAGTGCAATCCATACAAATTCGGTCCTCTTAATGACTGGGTCATTTCACTTAGTGTAATATCTTCAAGGTTCAGCAATATAGCATGTATCAGAATTTTCTTCCTTTTAAAGGCCGAATGCCATTCCCCTGAATGTCTCTACTATCCCACATTTTGTTTATTCATTCATTTGTCAATGAACAGGTGGGGTGCTCACACCTATTGGCTATTGAGAATAATGCTGTCACGAGCGTGAGTATACAAACATCTACTTCAGTTCCTGCTTCCAGTTCTTTTGATTATATATCCAAAGTGGAATCTCTGGATCACACATAATTTTAATTATCTGAATAAATGCCATGCTGTTTTCCATAATGGCTATACCACTTTCCATTTCCACTCTAATAATTAGCAATTTCAAGCATATTTTCATGTGTTTATTTCCATTTGTATAACTTCTTTGGAGAACTGTCTGTTCAATTTTTTGGCACATTTTTAACCAGGTTGGGTTTCCTTTTTTCTTTTTAAATTTTCAGAATATCTGGGGGTGTAATTAACACAATAACTTATTTTGTTTTTGTAAAGATCGAGTCAAAGCTTTAAGTGTGCCTTGTACCCAGATAGCGTGCACTGTACCTAATAGCTGTGACTGGATACAGCCCCTACTTTCCCCTCTCCCCTGCTTTATATTCATTAAGATTTACTTCCATATGTGCACTTGAGTGTTGATCCATTAATTCCATTTGGTATTGAGGACATATGTTTGTTTCTGTCTTCTTGTGATGCTTCACTTGAAAGAATGGTTTCCAGTTCCCTGCAGGTTGTCTAGAAAGATACTAGCTCACCTTTTTTTTTATGACTGAGCATTTTCCATAGTACACGTATACCACATTTTATTAATCCATGAATCACGTATTGGTGGGCACTTGGGTTGTTTCCATGTCTTTGTGATTGTGAGTTGTACCTCCCTAAACATTCCAGTGCAGGCGTCCTTTTTATAAAGTGACCTATTTTCCTTTGGGTTCATACACAGCAGTGGGATTGCTGGATCAAATGTTAGGTCTACCTTTAGTTCTTTGAGGTATCACTATACAGTTTTCCATAGAGGTTGCACTAGTTTGCAATCCTACCAACATGGTATAGAGTTCCTTTCTCTCTGATATCTGTTGTTTTGGGTCCTTTTAATGCGAGCCATTCTTATTGGAGTTAGGTGATATTCATGTTTTTGATTTGCATTTCCCTAATGATTAGAGACAGTGGACATTTTTTAATGAGTTTATTGGTCATTAGTACAACCAAACAAACCCCATTGACAAGTGGGCAAAAGACATGAACAGAAAATTTTCAACAAATATTGTGTTTATTTTTTGTTGCTGTTGACTTGGGTGAGAAATCCAATTTTTAATGGCCTTTCCCAAATGTTAAATGTTTGTTATTAATTAAACATTTAACAAATACCGTAGAATGAAAAACAACCTTGAAGATCAAACAAATCACAGCAACCAGTGACTCTGACCACCGCCTCTTCCTCTGACAGGTACTAAGGAGCCTTGTCCACGAAGCAATGCCCCGGGAAGGGCCATATGCTGGGCGTGAGCACCCTGGGGCCCGCCGTCTATTGTAGGTAGTGCTTTCCAGGGGCCCATTTCTCCTCCTTTATCAGCAATGCCCAAATCCACACACCTAACCTACGTTCACCTCAGCAAGGAAAACAAGTGACATATTTGACTTTTAAAGGGTGGGCCAGGGAAAGTTTCCCATCAGCTGGATGAGAAACGCTGAGCCCTTGGTCCCACACTGCAACTTTTCACCAACGAATATTGCTTTCGAAGACATCTGTTGACTCTCCGTTTACAGAAGGAGAAAGCAGCACATCGATGTGGAAGAACATTAACCAGGTAAGTCAAGGGGATGTCAACCGGCCTACAGGCTGGTCTTGCCCCGCTCTGCTGAGTGGGCTCCGTGGAGAGGTCCCGGACAAGAACTTCCTGAGACTGATTTCTGCCCCTGCCAGACACTGTCGCGTCCATGCACTGCTCTGAACTGTTTCTGCCCCTGTAAAATAGGCTTTTCTAAGAGTAAAGATGTTGTTTTAAGTGGAAGCAGATTTTCAGTGAAATGTTCTTTGCAGCACTCATCAACCCTCATTCTCCAGGCTGCCATCGTCCTGGGGGAGGCAGGGAAGGGGGCAAAGTGGGCGGCACTTACAATGGTGTTTGGTCTGAGCCTCCTGAGTGTTTTATGGAGCCTCCGAGTCCCCTGGACCTTGCCCTTTGAAGGCCAAGGCAGTTTTTTTCTGCTATAAACATTATTGTCCTTGACATTCTCCACTTGGCAGCTCATGTGCCTCCTCCTGGCTCCCCATCCTGCCCCTGGGAACTGCACTGCCTCAGTGAGCTAGGGTGGGCCCCTTCCTTTGGGACCCACAGCACGGCAGGCCCAGTACTCGCTCCCAATGCTCCTGTTCACACGTGCACCAGCCTGAGTGTGGGCATGCGCCACAGGCCAGTACCGCTCTCCAGGCTAAGTCTGAAACTCAAACACAGTCTTGTTAAAGGAGGAAAACATTGTCACAGACCTTCAGGAGTTGTATGAGGCCATTCCAGTTTAGTAAATGGGTTCATCCTAGAGCATTGTTCTAGAATATTTCAGTGACAGGACACAATACAAGTGACAGCGAAGGGCGTAGCCTTTACACACCTCAGCCATTCTCCTTGCCAGAGTGTGACCTTGGGCAAGTTCATCAGAATCTTGAGTTCAATGTCCTCTTCTGTAAGATTTGGGTAATAACACCCACCTTGTCAGTGTGAGCAGAGGGTTAAATGAATAGCAAGCCTGATAGTCGGTAGGAGCTCAGTCAAGTACAGCTGGCAACTGGCAGGAGGAGCGAAGTCCCCAGGACAGAGTCATGGAGCACTTGCCAGGTACTGGCCAAAGGGATGGCCTGCACGTTCTTCAGCTCTCAGGTGCCAACGACCAAGAAGGGTCCAAGCACTGGGCATTCTCAGGCCACCCATTGAGTTCCTTGTCCATAGCGGGTGCTTTCCTGAGGTCAGGTGGACTGTGTCCTTATCGCTGGTCATAAAGGCCCGTCCTCCTTTCCTCGGCCCTCCTCCCGGGAGGCTTGAGAGACTCTGTGCAAACACAACTCCCAGGGACTGGCTTGGTAGCCTGAGAGCCCCAGAGTGAGGAATACTGGGCTCCTCGCTGTGCCCTGTCCCCACAGATGCCGGAGCTACCACAATTTCGGGCTGAGCCCTGGGAGGAAGCTACAATCGTGCAGGTTGGGACCACAGCAAGTTCATGGCTGTCAATGTCAGTTAACTCACAATCCTCTTGTCACTGGCAGCTCCTTCTGTTCCCTCCACTGCTGTTGTAAACATTAACTCTTTCCTGCCATTCTCTTAACTGACCTCTGCTCCACCCCGTCTACACGGCCCTGGTGTCCGTCTCTGAGGGGACACCCAAACTCTCAGGACCACTCTCACCCCTGCATCTTCCCAGTTGTCCACTTCCAATCCTGTCTTCTCCCTCCTGCCTGAGGAGCTGAGAGCCTCTCTCCTGTCCAGCCGGGATCCTCTGGAGGGGACTCACATTTTTGCCTCCCCAGGGTCGCTTCGTCTGGCCAAGAACCCCCAGCTGCCTTTTTGGCCTGATCTTCTGTTCTCTGCCCACATGGCTAAAGCTGGTGTTGACCCCACTCCTGCTCAGAGCTGGGCATGTGACACTGTTGGCCAAGCAAAGCACTCCAGCCCTGGACAGAGCCACCGGGTCAGAAAGAGCCTGGGCCCATCCGGGTCAACCCAGAGACTCCTGACAGAGTAGTGAGAGGCAGGCTGGATATTTTCCTAAAACTGTGGGTCTTCTGGAGAGAGCACCACTTTTGCTAACAGAAAGAGGTCTGCCAAAGAGGAAAGTGGCGCTGAGTGAGAGGCAGGGAGGAGGATGGGCACAGAGAGAGAGAGGAGGGACTGGAGAACTCCACCATGCTGCTGAGACTTTTGAGTCCACCACACCTGAAAGTTTTCGGCTTCACGAGTTGGTCAGTGGTCTTCTGCTCTCAAGCTGGTTACTCAGCTAGAGAGAACTGAAAATTTACCCTCTCTGGATCGTTAACATCATTAGGAAAGGAACTATGTGTGTGTGGCTCCTTTTCAGCACTCAGGATTGTGCCTGCCACACAGTCAGTGCTCCGGAAATATTATTGACCAGCCTCTCCTGACTTGGAACGGTCCATTCCTTCACTTCCCTGCTTCTCTGTTCCTTGACCGTTTCAATTCTTATGTTTTAAGTCTCTCCCTTCCTCAGAGAATACAGTTGCTCAAGTCCCTTTAATCCTAAAAATAAAACCAAGTGAACAACGACAAAACAAAACCTTCCTTCATCCGGCATTTCATTCTAGCACCCTGACCTACTTTCCCATCTTGTTTGAGATTTTTTGTCCCGACTTTTCCGCTGTTGTCACAGTTGCTCCTGACATTCGGGATGTGAAAGCACACAGCATTGTCGCCTCTTACAATATCTGCACAGTCACTGACCCCCCTTCTTGTGGGGGGGCAGGCAGGATGTTCCTTAAAGCTCCCCAGACCTCACGCCCTGGATCTGTTCAAGGCTCTTCCTTTTGTCTGAGCGTTCACCTTGAATTCTAACCTTCCATGAACACATTAGTGCTTGGAATTCTTTGTTTGCACCGGGACTGAGGCAACACAACACTTTCCCTCCCTCTTCCACGTGTATAGAATTTCATGATTACCAGCCTGTGCAATCCAGAGTACTTCTCTCCCTGGTTTAAGGTCAAGGGATGAGCAGCCCTAATTCCATCTGCCACTTTGATTCTCCTTTGCCATGTGTCATATGAAAGGTGTAAATAGTCATGCCCAGAGACAAAAACACAGGGCAGAGGAGAAGTTAGGTCAGCTTTATTGAAAGGGGAGGACGACCACCTGGGCAGTGCAAGGATGGTGTCTGTACCCAGGGGCAGTTAGAGACCATTTTTATAAAGGGCGCTAGGGAGTGGGCACATTCCACAGGTTGCCAAACATGTGAGGACTTTTGATGCAAACATCTCAGGGAGTGAGCCGGCCAGATCCTTTGTGTCTTTGTCTTAAGAGGAGAGAAGGAGGAAAGGGGGAAAGGACTTGTTTGTGGCTGCGTTAAGCCCCCCAGTATCCTAAGCTTTAAAAAATTTTTTTACATATACATGTGTTTATTAGATTTCCACTTTTTTGCCTTCACAGAATTTAAAAGGCTTAAAATTTAATAACAATAACAATGTTTAAGATAAGGACTAGAAACAAAAACCACGTAAAGAGTGAACGAAGATAAGTACATTCTGAAAAGAAAACAGACGTTTACTGCATCGAAATATTAAGCAATATTAATAATAATAATGCCAAGAAAGTAACGTTCACATTGTCAAATAAGAGTATGTCTATTATAGAATGCTTTGACTCTGAGGCTCAGTATAAAGTCATTAGTTATCTTCTTATTTTTTCCCAAAATTTCAAAAAATAGAGAACTCATATTATCTAAATAAAAGTAAAAGAGAGTTTCAAAAACAGATCATGCCAAATCTTATGGACAATAGAAAAAGAAGAAGTATTTCAAAATCATTCTACTTGATCTGGATACACCTGATATTGAAATTGGAGAAAACATATTGTGATAAAGGGAAATTACAAACATATTTCACTTATAAATAAGAATGCAATATCCTAATTGCCTAATCCTAATCCAATATTCCCAGGTTCTGGGGATTTGGACTTGAACCTTTTGGGACAGGGCGTTCTGTTGTGAAACTCTTCCGTTATTGCTCTCTAGCCGTCTCTTTGCAAACTCAGGGCTACAGGTGAGTGAGAGAAGTTAGACCCAGAGACAAAAGTGTTGAACCTAATGTCCCTTTTCAAGGTCTAGTGGCCAATCCTCAACCAGATGCCAATTGTTGCTATGTGAAGATGTGGACCCAGTATCACCAGATCTTCTGCTTTTTCAGAAAAGCCAGAACTTTAAATTTTCTTTCTTTGTTATACCACCAACTTTTAAATGTTGGCAATGAGTTTAAATATTTCAAAGCAGTTTGCAAGCCCAACCAAATGCCTCTGCTGCTGTATTTGGCCTTGGGCTGCCCATTTGTAACCTCTCCCCGGCATGATTTTATTCTGCCTAAGGATTATGCACCAACCTTTACTATGCTTGATGACTTGTAAGTTTCCCTGGCCATCCAGACCTCTCGGATGAGCTGAGAACATCTCCAGCTACATGCTGGACAGCCACACGAAATTGCTGCATGAATCTGCTGCTCAAGGCTCTGATCTTGGAGTCCCCGCACTTTCCATCCCAGTGGTGACCAAATCCTGCTATGTGTCCCCTCCTTTGCGTGTTACTTAAGTCCTTAATTGTCTCTTTTCTGGGTTATTGTTGCACTCTTCCGTCCTCTTTTAGGACCCATCCTTCCAGATTCTAGCCCTGGGTTAGTCAGTTTGGGTTGCTGTAACAAGATACTGGTGACTGAGTGGCTCATAAACAGTAGAAATTTATTTCTTACAGCTCTGAGGCCGGAAGTCTGAGATCAGAGTACACCCTCGCTCAGGTTCTGGAGAGGGCTCCCTTCCAGTCTGCAGACTTGACTTGACTATCCTCAAATGGCAGAAGGAGAACTAGCCAGCTCTCTGGCTTCTTCATGTAAGGACACTAATCCATCTATATGGGGACCGCCCCCTGACCTAATTACCTCCCCCAATTCCCACCTCTAAGAACTATCACATTGGGGTTGGGATTTCAACATATGAATTTTGAGGGAATACAGGGACCTAATCTAATCTCTATCATGTAACTCAGGTCATGTTGAGTCTCTCTCCTGCATAACGTCCTTTTAGGGTTTCCAGTAGCCTACAGGATGAAGTCCAAAGTCCTCAGTCAGACATTCCCTGTCTCTCATATGACTCCTTCTTACCACATTCCCATATATGTTGCTATCTGCTATTCCAGTATTATGGAAGATCAATTGCAACCCCTGCCCACAAAATGATGTTTAACCCTTGCTAATCCCTGTGCATTGATATCCAGGAGACCTACTCACCCTTAAACCAAAGCCCAGGTCTTACTTACTCTGGAAAATGTCCCCTAACACTTTCCCCTCTGTACTCACAGCTATCACTGTGTTTTGCTTATGGATTTTTTTTTAGAGACTGGGTCTTCTGTGATGTATGGGCTAGTCTCAAACTCCACGCAATCCTTCCTCCTTGGTCTCCCAAAGCACTGTAACTCCAGCCATGACCCACCATGCCTGGACTGCTTATGAATGTTTGATTGCACCTGTCTCATGTGACTTTAATTATTTGTTCACATGCGTGTCTCCCATCTTTCTCACCATCTTTGCATTGTGAGCACTTAGCACAGGGCCCTCACAATGAATATGCCTGGTAATATTTCTGAATGAACAAATGAATGAATGAACTCATCGTAGACAGATGGCATCTGTCCTATTTATGATCAAGATTACCCCAAGGAGGTGTAATTCTTTGATGAGTTTTTCATTCCTCTCTTCAAGTAAGTTGCTATCTTCTACCAGCTGCAGATGCACTTTGAATGAATTAAAATGCAGAATTCAAAATTGGCTGCCAAGAAATGCCAGTTCATTTCCTTTCCAGAATAAAGTGATTTTCCCCATGACCCAGACAAAACCACCACCCTTGGCTAATGTTACATAAAGAGGGAATTTTTTTTCAGGGAAAAAGTAACCAGACTGTAATTTAACTTTTTTTCCCTCGGTGATTCCCAGGTGTTCCCATCCAGATGTGAAGCTTCCTTTCCAGCGTGCGCAGGGGAAAGCCACGGCAGGTCAGGTGTTTAATCCCATGGCGATGTCACGTGAGGAAGTGCCAGCACCCTGGGAGGCTTGCAGGCTTCTGCAATAAAGTCATAGATCTGGGCAAGGACCACAGTTCACACAGCATTGCTCTCTCTGACACTGAACAGATTAGTCATTCTAAAAATGGGAGGAGCAGGCACAGAGGGGTACTTGTCTTCCTGGGGAGCCCGGCCAGCAAAACCCGTAGACAGACTGGCAGAGTCTGCCTGAAGAGCAGCTCCAAGGGCGGCCCCACGGTCACCCTCAGTCTGCAGACACCAGGTGCAGGGAAGAAAAGCCAGCTCCTGGGCCCACAGAGTTACCAGATGGCATCTTTTCTGAGAAGAAAGAATGCACATCCGTGCACGAACCGGGTCATGCACTAGATGCTTTTTAAAATAAATTTAATTTGTATTTTTAAATCTCTATTTTACAAACAAGGAAAGCATGAATCAGTGAGTGAATTGTAGAATTGTTTCCAATTTTTTTCTACAAATTATTTTACAATAAACATTTTTTAGACACATCTCCTAATAGACAAATGAGTTTCTCTAGGCTGTCTATAGTCCTCTGAGCAAAACCGATGGCCACAGGACACGTGTTTCAGTGATTTCACTAGATTTTGCCAGGTTTGCCTTCCAGAGGGATTGACCAATTTACATTTCTGGTGGCAATTCATGAGAGTTTTGACTATTTCATGTCTTTGCCACAATTATATCATTAGGCTGTTCAGTTTTGGCCAAGTTCATATATATATATATATATATATATATATATATATATATATATACACACATACACACAATAGAATCTTATTGTGGTCTTACTCATTGCATTCTTAACAGCTGGGCATACCTGTTCCATTTATCTATTGCCGAGTAACAAATTGGCCCACAATTTAGCTTCATAAAACAATTGGTGTGTTAAGTTCAGGAATTTTATGGATCACAAATTCAAACAGGTCAGAGCAGCATGTCTGCCCCAGGATGTCTGGGGCCTCAGCAGAAACAGTGCACAGCTGGAGTGACTCGGTGGAGGGGAATGCTGTCGTCTGGAGTAATCTTTGCACGTGCTGTCCTTGGTTTAGTCCTCAGATGAAGATACTGATGAATGTATCTATGGCCTCTCCACGTGGCCTGGGCTTCCTTACAGCATGGCACTTCAGGACAGTTGAAGTTCTTTTTTTGAGTCCCACTTTATCGCCCTTGGTAGAGTGCTGTGGCATCACACAGCTCACAGGAACCTCCAACTCCTGGGCTTAGGCGATTCTCTTGCCTAAGGCACCCATGACAATGCCCAGCTATTTTTTGTTGTAGTTTGGCCAGGGCTGGGTTTGAACCCACCACCCTTGGTATATGGGGCCGATGCCCTATTTGCTGAGCCACAGGCACTGCCCTGAAGTTTTTATATGGTATCTCAGGCATCCAGATTAGAGCATCTCAGTAAACCAGGTTGAAGCTGTGTTGTTCTTTTATGACCTAGCCACACTGTCACCTCTCCCACACTGGATTGGTTAGAAGCAAGTCAGTAAAGTAGGCGAGCACTCAGAGGAAGGCGACATACATATTCCCCACTTCTCAGTGGGAGGAATGTCAAGGAATTGGCAGAGAGGTTTAGAACTGCCATAATGTCCCACAAGGGTTGTTTGGTCATTTCCCCTAAAATAACATTCATTGGACAGGGTATACTTCGTTTTTTAAAAACACTAACTTTAATTATATGTTATTGTTCCCTTTTATATTTTATTTTGTAAAAGTGTTTTAAAAGTTTACTAAAGGATAACAGCATCAATGAAAATAACTAAATACTTTGCCTCATAATAACTTTTAAATCCTAAATGGCAAAGTGGATTCTATTAAGAATATTCATTATGAATCTACATATTGGGAGAAATAAATATTTGAGTTTGATGAGTTTATGCAAGCAGAGGAAAAATAAAAGTGGGAGGAGGGAAAAATCACACATCTTTGAAAGCAGGATTTTGCAGGGTTGGGCAATCATTTGCCCCTTGTTTGGGCTGTTGTTTAGAGGGATAAGTTCTTGACAAGTGGTGCAGTATTGGTGAAATTTTACATCTACCTCTCTGATCAGCCTCTAAAGTTTTGTGTCTTCTTTTTAGGGATGTAGGAGATTTTAGTGAACAAAATCTGTGCTGGTCAGATTTTGTGTCTGACCAGCACATCTTTCTCTGGAGAACCACCCACTTCCCAATCCATATAATTTTGGTGAGCCTGTTAATCATGTATTTCCCCTTGGTCAGCCACAGAGGCAGGCTCTGACCCAGGCTGGACAATTAGAGTCCATCTCGGGGCTTGGTATTGCACAGGACAGGTCCTTTTGGTTCATCTGGGACCAAAGCTCTTCTGGAAGTGTGAGCCTGAAGCGAGTGGCTGGTGGCTTTGTTTTCTGCTGCAGGGAGCATGCCTGCTGGGGATGAAGTCAGTTCTGAGGAATGCAGGGGCTTAGTCGCAGAGAGATAGAGACAGAGTTCTGAAAATATAGTTTAATCTTTAGATCTTATTGCGACAGAAGTTCACCCCTGGACTTCCCAGTCACGCGCGTCAACTGTTTCCCTGTTTTTGCTAAAACCATTTTGCATTGCGTGGGCCGCTACTTGCTGGGGAGGGCGCCTTGAGTATCATCAATTCCAGAAGTACAAAAGGAAGATTCAGAGGCTCGCCCCTTAGCAAAAATTGGTACTAGTTACACTATTAGTAAGAAATGTGCAAAACCAGTCCTAAAGAAATGACATGTATTACAGATGGAGGGAGAGCAAAGTGAGGAAAAAAAAGTCAGTGGCATATAGCCTGCATTTTCACCTTGGAGCCAGTAAGACCTCTGATGAATAGACTGAATTGGGCTTCAGGTGTTATGTACTCACCTGCTCAGCAGCTTGTTTATTACAGGAGGAAAATTTTTGTTTGGTCAGTGATTATCTTCTGAGCTCTGGTATAAAAAGCAACGAGGTTATTAACAGATAAGTAAGGGACAAAGAGAGACATTGCTTCTTGAATAAAAGAGGCTTTTTCTGGATGCCTGTTAACCATGTGATTGATTCACAGAGAACAGTCCCCACCTAACTCAGCTATGCGCTTCCTGTCTTTGACTCAGTATTAATAGGAAAAGCTTTAATAGCAAGTTGGATGGTTGTGGTCATTGAGTATGTGTTTTTAGCACATAGTGTGAAGAAATGGACAGTGAAGACATAAGTCATTTTTCCCCATATGACACAATCTGGCTATTAAAGGAACGAATGGATCTTATAGGCTTGAGGCTTGAAGAATGAGATTAAAATATTTCTTCAAGACAGTAATAGAACTAGTAAAGCCATTTCAGAGATAGCTGGTAGATTGTTTAAAAGCATATGGTTAATACCTCATTTTCAATTCTGAAAGTAAAGGATCAGGATTTCTTTGAAAGACTAAACTCTAGTAAAAATGGTTTAATCGCTAAGAAAGGGACTCTTAAAATATTTATCTTTTTAATGAATAAAAGAATCTAATGCTCTGTTATTAGGCATATTTACTTTCAATTATTTTATCATTATAAAGAAGAAAAATATTTCAACAGAGTATGCAGGAGAAATTATGAATTAACTCCAAATCCCGTGCCATGGGTAGAAACATTACATTCTTCTCCACTCATGCATTGAGACAGAAAAGAGATGGAGAGATAGAGACAGACATAGATAGCACTAATTTTATAAAAAATCATATCATACTTTTTAATAGAAGGTATTTAATTTTACTTATATCATAAAATCCAATTTGCCAGAAGAAACTGAAATGAAAATGTATGTCATTGAATTTAACACAAGAAAAAGTGGAAGTGAAAATGGAAACTGCTGACATGTGTTCCTTTTGCATGAAAAGATTACAAAATAAAAAGAAGTCAAGAAGTCAGAGTCATTATTCAATCACACATACTAATGTTAGACTCTATTAGTTGATTTTTTGCTATAAAAGGAATGGAAGTTATAAGTCTTCTATCTTCTTTCTCACTTCCATCTATCCTCGTCTTCCAATTGTTTCATAGAGAAGTTTGCCAAGGTTTAAAACATTTATATTAGGTTCTGTAATTGTAATTATCACAGTTGCTTATAATTAGATCTACATTTAGACAGAATCAGTATGTACTATAAGCTTTACATCACTGCTTCTCCATTACAAATCTTTACTGTGATTCATATCTATGGGGATGTCAAGAGGCCTTAGGTTTTATATTCTCTTCTTTTGGTTATTTAAGAGAGTCTGTCTTGTCCTTTAAATTAAATACAGCCTGGCTGGGTATAATATTCTTGGTTTATCCTTTCTATTTCCTAGAACTTTATAGCTATTCTCTAACTATCTTTTGGCACTGATTGTTATTTCGGAGAATTCTGAAGCCAACCTGAGTCTCTCTGTACCCTATGCCCCCAGAAGTACGGGTGGCTTGATTTTTATGCATAAAATTTTAATGGTTGAAATTCAAAACCTTCACCAGAATATGGCTTAGGGTTAAAATCTCTATCAATTTTTCGAGAAAAGCAGTGTTTTTTCAGTGTGTAAATTTAGTTCTTTCATTTTAGGGAAGAAGTTTTCTGTATGATAGATTTGAGTATTCTATTTTACTCAATAGTTTCTTTATTCAGAAATGCCAATAGTGGATCATTTTTGGTCTATATCCATTACAATCTCTGAATTTTTCTTTAATCTATTTAAATTTGGCTGAGGGCCCATAGCTCAGTGGTTAGGGTGCCAGCCACATGCTCCAGGGCTGGTGGATTCAAAATCAACCCAGGCCTGCTAAAAAAAAATAATAATCAGGCATTGTCATGGGCACCTGTAGTCCCAGCTACTAGGCAGGCTGAGGCAAGAGAATCACTTGAGCCCAAGAGTTTAAGGTTGCTGGGAGCTATGATGCCATGGCACTCTACTGAGGGTGACAAAGTGAGACTACCTCAATAAAAAAAAAATCTCTTTACTTTCTTCTTCTCCAATCATGGTCATTATCTCAATGTAATAAAAGCTTTTTCTGAATGTTAATATGCCCATGTCTTCAGCCCTCAATTATCATTGTATATTTCTTTTTCTTTTTTTTTTTTTTGAGACAGAGCCTCAAGCTGTCACCTGGATAGAGTGCTGTGGCATCACAACTCACAGCAACCTCCAATTCCTGGGCTCAAGCGAGTCTCTTGCCTCCGCCTCCCAAGTAGCTGGGACTACAGGTGCCTGACACAATGCTCGGCCATTTTTTTTTCTTTTTTTTTTTTTTTTGGTTGCTGCCGTCATTGTTGTTTGGCGGGCCCCGGCTGGATTCGAACCCGCCAGCTCAGGTGTACGTGGCTGGCGCCTTAGCCGGTTGAGCCATAGGCGCTGAGCCAGCACTGTATATTTCTATCCTGTATCTGGCCTGTGGAGATGTTTATCTGGTTGAGTGCAATATATGTCCTTGAAGATAATATAAAAACATTCGCTAACAAAGCTCTGTGTTTGGGAAAGGACAACAGAGAGAAGAAAGAAGGATTTGTGAGTTTTAAAGTTTTAGCCTGACCAGAATTCTCTTCTAAGTCTTAGAAGCTGTTCTGTATCTGATTTTTCATTCTTAATGATGATTATTTTAGAATTTTCTTTCTTTTTCTTTCCTTCAGATTTCCCAGACGCTGTCTTTTATTTCTGGGACCATTTACTTTTTCCTGAAATACAATTTTAGAGGTTCCTTAACGAGAATCTTTTGGTAGAAAATTGTCTCTTTTCTCTAGAATGGAATTTATTTCACTGCTGTTGCTTCTCCTCTTATAGCGATAGCGAGGACCCTCCTGTCCAATGCAGAAGATGAGTGGTGATAATGGAAACATCAATCAACGTCCAGTCAGGAAGACAGAACCCATTCTAGGTATTTCAACTAAGATTTGTTAACAGAAGAAATTACTAGGTGGTGGTTGAACAGGGAGCTAAACAACTATACTTCAGACAACAAAAATAAGGACTAGTCACATTATTACTAAGATGTTCATAAAATCTGCTAAAAATCAAGACAAACACTGGAATGGTGAAATAACCCAAAAAAGAGTGTCAGCAGGGTGCTCTATCAGCACTGGGTCTGCAGGTAGACAGGAGGTGGGGCTCACAGAGCTCAGGAACTGGGGCCACCCACGGGAATAGGGAACCACCATGGTGACCAGAAGTTGCAACAGGGGAGAAGCCTAGGAGATGGTTCAGAAAGCAGAGAGAGAGAAAGAGAGAGAGAGAGAGAGAGAGAGAGAAGATAGGGGAGAGACACTATAATTTTCCCTTCCTCCCATCTTTACCATTACTTCCAGGCCCGTCTGGATGCCAGAGGGATAGAGTTCCTGGGGCTAGAGTGCCACCACCCTGATACTTTGCAAGGAAACAATAGTGTGCCTGAGTATTTAATGCTAAGTAAACACAATGCAGAACTTCAAAGACATGAATTCTCTACCTTCTGGTATCTCATGTAACCAAGAAATGGTTTCTTTAATGATAAACATTTTTTCTTTTAGAAGCTATTTAGAATTTTGCTTGTGAAATCTTAGGAGGTTACACCTACACTTGTTGATGTGTGAATGTGTGTGTTAGTTTCTCAGTCCCCCTTGCAATTTATGGGCCATTTGCTTCCAGGATTTGAGTCTTCAGCTTAGAGTTATTTGCTCTGTAAATTATTTCCTTCCCATTTTCTCTGTCTTCTGCTTTCAGAATTGTTAGATAATTATCACATCTCTTTAAGTAAGATCCCTTGTTTGTTTTTTCTCATATTTTTCTCTTTTTAATGCTCTTTCTCCGATTTCCTAAATGATATCTTCTAGAGTGTTAATTTTTGATTATAATCATATCTATTCTAAAATTATTTTCAGTATAAATTTTTTTAGTACACAGTTCAATAAATTTTGACAAGTGTATACAACCAAAAATGCTTTGTGTTTATGTTGTTGATTGTTTCAGTAGTTTATTCGTTTTCATTGGTGAATGGTATTTCATCATGTGGATATACCACCATTTATCAATCCATTCACCTATTGCTGGAGATTTGGATTGTTCTCAGTGTGAGGCTCTTAAAAGGCTCCTATGAACATCCATGTCTTTGTGAGGACACAAGTTTTCATTATCTTATGTATATATCTGAAAGGGAACTGGCTGGTCATTATGGCAATTGAGTAGCTAACTTTCTAGCAAACTCCCGAATGCCTTTCCAAAGTGATTGTCCCACTACATTCCTGTTAGCAACACATGACAGTTCTAGTTGATCTATATCCTTAGACACATGATATTGCCAGGCTTTTAAATTCCAGCTATTCTATTGGGCATGTAGTGGCATTTAATCGTGGCTGTAATATAGCACAAATTAATTACCAATCCTAAGGGAAGATCCCCCTCTGCATGGAGGATAGCAAAGATCTTCACTAGGCCAACCCACTGCATCTTGTGCTACAGTTGTACCGACTTGCCTGAGTCTGGGGAGACAGAACACAACCACACACAAGGTATAGGAAGGTAGCTCATTACTTACAGAGAGGTGAGTGACAAGAAGTCTCCCATCCATTGTGTGTCACTTCCCCCAAGGCTGGAGCAAGCTGCCAGGGGCAGATGGAGTCTTAATTACACGAACCCCACTTGCACTGCCACAAAGAGATGCTGAAAGGGGGTCTGCTGAGGGCTACTTCAAGGGCCAACAGACTCAGCAGGCATTCTTTGAAGGACATCTTGTTCACAGGGGAAGGAAGAATGAAGCCTTGGTTGTCCCAGGTAGTTCTTTCCCAACTTGAGATGTTACATTCCCCAGGAACTAGGCCAAGACAATTTTAAGCAGTTCCTCCCTATATCAGGATATTACATTCCTGGTACATTCTATGGTTATTCCTAGCACATATTGGCAATGTGGGGAAGGAGAAATGGTCCAGTCCTAGGCCCATTTCTCAGTATCTGTCAAGGTTCTCAGAAGCGACATTGTTATACAATTAATTCTCTAACACATGCTTGTATGCTGACAGCATGCTAAGCCTTCAGGAAAATCTCAGTTGAAGCCTTCGTCCTCTTTGAATTGTGAAAACATTTTCTCTACTTCTATCTTTTGGATAATGATATTTTCTACTTCAAATGACGTTAGTAAGTGTGGTAGGCAGAATAATGCCTTCCCTCTTTTCCTGAGATGTCCTTGATCTAATCTCCAGACCCTGTGAATGTGTTAGATTATACGGCGGTGATTTTCAACCAGTGTGCCATTAGCGGGTCTGCTGTGAATATTTTGAAAAGAACATCAATTAAATTATTTTTGAAAGAAGTTCAAAGCACGGTATATTCTTTTGTTAACTCTTTTTTTGGATTGCCATGATTTAAGGGTGCTGTGGAAATTTACCTGTAGGTTCCAGGGTGCCTGAGACAAAAAGTTTGAAAAACACTGTTACATGGAAAAGGAGAACTTGGGCAGCAGATGGAATTAAGGTTGCTAATTAGTTGATCATACTTGGATGAGCCTCGTTTATCCAGGTGGGTCTAATAGAATCACAAAGCTCTTTAAAAGTGCAGCAGGGCGATAGAGAGATGAGGGGGTGCTGCTGGCTTTGTGGATGAGGAGAGGCGCCTTCCAGCCAGAAGCTGGAGGAGACAAGCAGATGGCTTCTTCCTTACAGCCTTCAGAAAGGAGAGCAGCCCTGGTTTTAAAGATGAGACTCCTTAGATCCCCAGAGAAGTAAGATAATACATTTACATTGTTTTAAGCCTCTCAGTCTGTGGGAATTCGTTAGAGTAGCAATCGAAAACTAATACATTAAGGTAAGCATTTGCTGAGCATTATTTACCCCTGGAGGTGATGGGCCAGCTGGGTATCCCTGTCAACCCTTCAGGCCCTTCCCACCTCCCTTTTGGTCTTTTCATTGTTAGCATCACCATTAGGAGATGGGCAGAGACATTCAATTCCAGGAATCTGGTGTGCTCACTTTTATTTTGTCTACTGAGGAGAGAACTTGATGCCAAAGACGAAGGTCTGACTAGGAGTCCGTAGTGGTTTGAGTCACTCATGCTTTCCCCTGCTCTCAGTATCGCGGTAGTTACTGTTTCCTGCTTATATTTCAGGAAATAGAAAGAAGATAGCACAGGGCATTGAAGCTTGTGACCACACTGATCTATCCAGATGTAGATAGACTGCACCCCTGGTAAATTAGTTCTCTTTGGGCCAAGTATAGAGCATGTGAGCTCTGTGGGTGTATTAGTTTAAGAATGCCATGATAAAGTATTGCAGACTGTGGCTTAAACAACAGAAACTTTTCTCACAGTTCTGCAGGCTACAAATCCAAGATCAAGATGGTGGAGTTGGTGTCTTCTAGATGGCCATCCTCTCCAGTCTTCACAGGGTTCTCCGTTTGCCTGTGTGCTGTGGCCTAATCCAGCAGTTCTCAACCTGTGGGTTGTGACCCACAGGAACTGTATTAAAAGGCCACAGCATTAGGAAGGTTGAGAACCACTGGCCTAATCCCTTCTTATAAGGATGTCAGTCCCTATTGGCTTGGGGCCCACTCATATGATCTCATTATACCTTAATTACCCCTTGAAATCTCTTACCTCCAAATATAATCACGTGCTGATGTAATGGAGGTTAGGACTTCAACATAAAAGTTTTCTTTATGACTCAATCCAGAACAGTGGGTGAAAAGGCTATGAAACAAGCATATAGAAAATCTTTGGAAAAGCTGAAATAAAAATAAGCATATAACTTCATATAATATTTATGCATAAGACATAAATAAGCATATAACTTCATATAGTATTTGTGCATAAGACATAAATAAGCATATAACTTCACATAATATTTGTGCATAAGACAAAATTTCGGTTAAATAAATTTCAGATGATGATAATCCTGGAAGGAAGACATGTCAGACTTTTGTAATTAGTTTCCTAAGAAAATTAGAACTGGAATTTATATAAAGCCCTGATGATGATAAAATGAAGCAAGGGGTGATATAAAATTAGTAAGCTCCATGTTATAAAACACATCAATACTTATGTTTGCAACAGCAAACAAATGGTAAGCTATTAAAACAATTATCTAAAAGGGATTTTTATTTTATTTTTTGAGAGAGAGTCTCACTCTGTTGCTCTGGGTAGAGTGCCATGGCATCATAGCTCATAGCAACCTCAAACTCTTAGGCTTAAGTAATCCTCTTGCCTCAGCCTTCTGAGTAGATAGGACTATAGGAGTATGCCACTAAAGCCAGCTAATTTTTCTATGTTCAGTAGAGACAGGGTCTTGCTCTTGCTTAGGCTGGTCTCAAACTCCTGAGTTTAAGCAATCCACCCACCTTGGCCTCCCAGACAGCTAGGATTATAGGCGTGAGCCACCACACTTGGGCTAAAATGATTTCTTGAGGTAAAGGACACCTTAGAAATACACACTAATGAACTTATCTAAAATGGAAAGAGGTTATGTGATGTTCTAAAGCACTCCTGAAGAAAAAAGAATAAATTCATAGTTCCTTATTACAATTTAAGGACAAGGGCTCTTGTAATAGGAAATCCTTTAAATATGAATACTTCCAACATTCTTAGTATTGTATTACTTCCAACATTAGAAGTAATTGGGACCAATAAGAGCAGTGAGAAAAATAGAAACATTTTAGAGACTGAGATGGACTTAGCAGTTTCTTAGTCAACATCCAGTTTGAGTAGATGATGGACATTCCTCCCCTTATTCTGTCCCCACCACCAAAAAATCAACTCAAAAAAAAAAAAAAAACAACAACAAAAAAACCAACCCAACTAGGAATCTATAGGTATTTGTGGTATCACTAGAAAAATTAGTGGATAAGGGCATCAAATAGAATTCATGACTCAATGAATTGTCTTATCCATTGAAGATACTTTAATTTTGTAGTTATTAATTAAAAAACAGTTGTTTTCAGCATTTCCTAGCTACAGTAGTGCATAGGAAATTCCATTCTAAATAAAGAAGTAATTAATGAAGTAACACACCTTAACATTTTACATTGATAGGTTACATTTTACAAGGTGCTTTCACATACATTATTTCATTTGATTCTTACAACAAGCAGAAAAAAACAGTGGGAAAGAAAAACGATTTTTTTTTTCAGGTTTATAATGAGTATTTTCAGGCCAATGGACAGTCAATGCAAGAATGTACCAAGAATAAGACAGTAATTCCCGTAAGCCACGTTATCTTTTTTGGTAGGTTGATGGGTCAATATAAACTGGGTACTCAATGAATAAGGAAGGAATTAGGACAGATACGAGGTTCTAATGATATTCAAAGAATTCTAAGAACACTGTCAGAAAGAAGAAAGATGCCCTAAAATATACTGCCTTACTGAGACTTCAAAGAGAAAAGAGAATCCTGTCATAACCTGTGAGAGTTAGAAGGAACCTTCCAAACTGGCTCTTCCACTTTACAGATGAGAGAACTGAGGCCAGACTCATACTGATAGTTTCCTGGCCCGAAACTCAGTCTTGACTTTCATTCTAGGGCTTCTCCTTATACAAGGCCATCTGTTAATTACTGACTGAGCAAAAACATCTTCTGTTCCAAATTTGAGGTTAAATACTGATTTATGTGACTTATTTCTTTTTCAAGTTTTTATCTTGTTCTTGGCTAAATGTGGCCGAAATGAGGAATTCGAAAGCATTCTAATTCGGAGTACTTGATTGGCTGGAAATAGACTCCCTTGACACATTTGAAAGCTTGCTCATGTCCTTATCTAAATGGAGAGTAAGATGGAATGGCCGAATAGCCCTCAAAACCAATGTATGCCTCAGGGTCATCTACCTGGGGTAGATTCTACAGCGGGGCAGTAGATTTCATAGAAAAAAATATTTTTAGAATTCATAGAAATCTTTTCAATTACTGAAAACTAAATAGTAAAATCAAATTGTCATCCCTATGATTTATTAAAATAATTTTACAATAATATACAACCAAGCTACTGTAGAATTTATAGCATACATACAGGATACAATGACCAGCATGTTCTTCGGGCTAACTGAAATACAAAAAAATTAATCAAAATATTTTATACAAATGATGTCTGAAATGTATTAACATGATGATATATCTTTATTACATAAAACTCCCTACAGTGAGAGTGTTTCAAAATTTTCTTGCACATTTTAAATATAAGGGGACCAACTGAAATCAGTGTCAGCCTTTATGTGACACGACCATGCAGAAACACTTAACAACCAAAAGACGTCGATGGGTGGAAAGAACATCTCAGGCAGGAGTTGTCGATGTCGTCAAAGGCTTTACGAGGGTGTGGGACAGATGAAAAGAAGTGGTGTCAGTGACCTACTTGCACCGGTAATGAGGCAGAAAGAATGATTATATACATGAAGATTAGTTTGATTAAAAACAATTCACTTTATATATGCATGTAAATTGATCATAAAAAAGTGAATGCAGTTTATTTTTAATAAATGCAGTTTGTTTTGGTATGCTGTTTTAAGATAGGTCACTGAGACACAGAGATAAAACCAGATGGGGGAAATTCAGAGTGAAACAAACAATAAAGCAAAACAACTGAGGTGAGCCATGGCTTCTCAACCAACACTGAACCAAGTGTGCAAAAGTGCTTGAGATTTCCATCTGACAGCAGTGGTTTTGAGTCAGTTGGCAAAAAGTATAGAAGAAAAAACTCAACTTCCATACTAAGACCATGTCGGTATGGTGTGCTCATACATTCTGCTTACAACAGAAAAGAAGTTGAAAATTATGACAGATCTGAAAACATCACAAGTGTGGTAGTTTTCTACACTTGTCTCCTTTCCTCATTGCCAGGCATGGGATGAAAGTGGAAGTGGCAGCAGTGTCCCTATCACCAGGTAATACCCACCACAGGACTGAGCAGAGCTGGGAACAACTCCGCGTGTTGGTAAGGGTCACAGAGCAACACAAATGAAAACACTCATTTAAACGAGAGTACCTCCACATTGTGTGCAAGAATCAAGCCATTTGTTTGACTTGGCAAAGTATCTATCCAAACCAAAGTTCTTTTTTAGTTTGCTTCTTTTCCTTTAAAAAGTTTACAGTGAGGACTGTTTGAGAAACTTCAAAATTTGTCACTTTTATTAATCTTATTCTATTAATAAAATACTGGCTAAAATCCTTATGAAGAGTTAAGGTTTAGAAAACTTAGAATTCTTCTCTACTACCTACAGAAATGCTGGTACGAGGTGACAGAATCTGGGTGATGAGCCATACTATTAGTTTATCCTTCTGAGCGAGAAACTTGTCACACTACCCAGGCTGGTCACTCCATGACTCGAGGGGAGGAATATATAAAAAGAGGTGAAGGGAACTAGAACTTCTCATCTCTAGTGATCCAAATTGCTGGTTCTGGCTACTCTGTATTAGTCTATCTACATTTATTGCCAGATTTCCAACAAAGTTATTGTCTTTCTTAATTTGTATAAATCTCCTGGGTGATATGACAGTCTATCTTTGAAAACTGTCAAGAGTTTTGGCAAAACTGAGCATGTGCTACTCTAAGTACAAATAATTATTAGAATGGTTATCATGAAGCCATTGACCAACAAAATACTGTCAAGACTACTGAAAGCAACACGTATCCTTCCCTTCAAATTATCACACAGCCACGACACTGCCCATCTGAAACACCAATGAAATAAAACAGAGTACTGTTTAGAGAAAACAGATGGAATTGAGAAAGGAAGAAGTGGATGTAGGAGAGGAGAAAACCAACCCAAAGGGAAGGAGGGAAGTGGTGTAGCACTGCGTGATGGCACAAACAGCGCTTGCCGAAGGGTGCCTTGTGACACAGGTGGATGCAGAGTGCACACACGGATGATGGCAATAAAGACCTCACTCAGTTGCTGGAATGAAGGAACTGGGTAACTGCTTCAACAAGGACGGTCTCAGCTCCACCTTCTCTCTCTACAGAGAGCAAAGAGTGAGTGTGAGCTCTGATGTCATCTTATCATTCCTCTCTAAAATTCGCCAAATTCCTTTGCACATTTTTCTGTTATAGAGACGCGGATGTCTTCCTCCTCATAGTCATCAAAGTTGCTGGTATCTCCAGAGCCTCTGAACTTTGGTATGAATGGGGCTTCAACCTGTAATGAAGACGGAAAAATAAGAAAAAGGAAAAACTTCTAAGAGTTTCCAAATACCAAGGAAAATACATTCTCATTGTTACTGCATGGTAGCATCCTTAAATGCCATTAAGCCCCTAAATTATAATGGCCTTAGAAGAATCAGTGAACAGTAAGTCTGCAAATAAACTCCACATTTTCATTTAAGGCATGCTGTAGGCCAACCAAATACTGTATTTAAGCATTTTCTGAGATCATTTACTCTTGGTATCAAAATGCTGACTCATAAGATTACAGAACTCCAGTTTTTCCTTTGTTAGTTCCTTATTTCGGAGGCCTATTTTCTCTATCCTCTTTTAAAAAATTCTTTTTTCCTGAAGTTAGAGATAAATCTTGGACTTACTTTTAATCCCTTTCCTTTTTAAATTTCCAAGTTTATTTTGTTTAAAATATCTGGCCATCAAAACTTTTTGGGAAGTTGGAAAGAAACATACACCTTTCAGAATTCTAAAGTTGTTAAATCCTAACCATTTTTTCTCCTTGGAGCCTAACAGTAAAATGCCTTGCCACTATTTAGAATATGGTCTTTTATAAAGATTACATGGGGATACTGAATACATTTGAAGAAAAGATTTTAAAAGCTGAGAAACAATATCACAATTTGCAGAGCATTTATAGAATTTACACTTACGCAGTTGTTTTGTTTTTTTCCTCAATGTACTGTGAGGAAGGCAGGGCAGATATTTTTACTTGCATTTTACTTACTATATTCAGATGGTCCAATTCACATGACTAAGAGGCCAAAGCGGTTTTATATTCATGATTCTTCACTTCTGGTCCAGAGCTCTTTGTTCTTTTTAGAGTCTATATGGTCTCCAAAGCTTTTTGATTTATATCCTTTTTAGCAAAATATTTTCTAGCATGTGTATATATCACCAGTACATATAGGAATAATTACTTATTTATAAATCATTTATATGCATGGCTATACTAACATAAGGTGTACATACAAACAAGACATTTAAAAAGAATAAGTAAAAATGGCAATTCTAATATTATCCTTTTGTTTGCCAGCTGGTTGCCTTGTGTGCCCTGCTTTGGGGACGCACCACCGACAAGAATGAGCTAGGCAGACAGTTGCCTTGGGTCTAGTCAGGCAGCAATTTGGAATCACACACCTAGTGGGGCAACCATCTCTAGAGAATGATTAGTTTGAGTTATGCAGGCCACTTATTTCTTCAGCTCTTTTCTTCTTTTTTTTGCTAGATGCATTTGGCTATTTCATCGATCATGAACACAGGATCAGAGAATGAAGAAACTGTGAAAACCATCCATATTTGCCATCATTTTCACACAGCTTTGCAGTTATTATAATAGAGAGATGTTAAGACAAATGGCTAAATTAAAATATTGGATTATTTATATTGGTCAATTATCCAGGGATTCTCACATCTGCTAATAATCAGGATGTGGCTGTCGATCAATTTGCCCCATACTACAGCGTGTTTGTTACAGAGTGCCAAACTTGCTAAGTTGCCTGTTTGCCACCTGGGATAAGTCGCCCTTTGGAAAACACAGGGACTCTACGGAGCATTTGTAGACCAGTTCTAGCCCATTTTAAGCATAATCATTAAAAATTTAATACATGATATGGATATATTAGTAAATGATGGCAATTTGGAAAAAAAATTTATTTCTGAAATAGGAGAAGATTCAAAATATAGATCTTTAAAGTATTACAAGTTGACAAGCCTCAAGGAAATTTACTAATAAAATGCACCTAAATATAACATTAATTAACAGTAAATATAACAATAAAGATCATACATGCATGAAACAGTGATAATTACAAAGGGATGTGGATGATTTTATGGAAAGACATAAATTTCTAAAATTGACACATGAAGAGGCAAAACTTGAAGAGACCAATATTCAAAGAATAATTTGTCAAGATTTAGAAGAAATAGATAGTTCTATGTTCCTAAATTTTTTTAATTATAAAAGATATGGAAAATTTCTGAATTCATTTTATCAGTTTAGAGAATCAAAAACCACAGATCAATGAAACTTATGACTATGAAAGGTAAAATCCTAAATAAAATTTTAGCAAATTAATTTCAGACAGCTATTGAAATTATAACACTCCATGATTACATGGTGTTCATTTCAGATATGTGAGGATGTCTCACTGATACAATTCGGCACACTAACATATCAAAGAAGATAAAGTATAGTATATTAGGAATCAAGAATATTACCATAATCTGATAAAGAATATCTCAACCAAATAGGCAACTTTGGTGTTAAAACATGAAAGGCATGTTCATTCAAAGAAGGAACAGGACAGGATAGCTCGACAGGTTTACTGTTTAAAATAGTGTTCTAGATGTTCTCATGTATCAATCAAAACAAAATGAAAAATAAAAGATATAAATATTGAAAAAGAACAGGGAAAATGCTACCCTTGCCTCCTGTGATTGCTTGTCAATAAAAATCCACAGGAATCACTGAAAAACCTATGGAAATCATTAACAGAACTAAGTAAAGAGGTCAGTTATAATGTAAACATAGAAATCATATGTTTTGTCCATATCCTATTATAATGGGAACACAGCAAACTCATTACCAACAGCAACCAAAATATACCTTTAAGGAATGCCTTTAAGACATAAATTGGGACTGTGTAAGGGAGGAGGGTCTCTAAAACTTTATTGAATGACAAATATTTGAATAAATTTAAACACATAACATGTTCATTATGGTAAGTTCTCAAGATTCAGGTTCTCTTGTGATTAATTCATAACTTTACCATAGTCCCAATAAAAATCCCAAATACAACATAAATCTTTAGAAAGACCAATAAACAAACCAATGGTGAGTAACTTTTAAAAAAAGAACAAGAAAATATATGGGAGGTAAGGAAGACTTTTTAGGAAATATAAATTACCAAAACTGACTCTGAAATAATGGACATGGGGCAAAACAACAGAGTATTTGGAAGGGGTAAACAGGGATGGAGGAACTGGACCTATCTAACATTAAAACATCCTATAAAAGCTATATAAAGCAGTGAAGTACATAGTACAAGAACAGACAAACAGAACTCATAAAAAGAAAAGTTCAGGGGTTCAAAGGGGCTGACTAGAGGCACCCAGTTCTCTCCTCCCCATAGAAGGACCAAAACAACCAGTAGATAATCACATACCAAATACAGCCTCCAAGAGATAAAGCTGGAATTCAGCAGTGAAGTGACAGGAAATCCGAGGCATGGAAGGAGGGGAAAGGGATTAGCTGGGACTAATCAGCCACATCCTGATTATTAGTGATCCACATTCCCACTGCAGACTCTTGCAATCTTAGCCATAGGAGAATACCATGGACCTCTAGAGCTCTAATACCAGAATAGAGAGGTGAATGGAGTCATGCAATGGTATTGTCTTAGAGAGGGCATCTGTGCTAAATCCCACACACCCCCAGAGATCTAAGACTTGAAACATGGTGCTCAATAATAAATGATTAAGGGAATCCTATATTTGGAAGTGATAGAACAACATCTACCACTATGGAAATACATAAAAGTATAAAACTCACTGGTAGAGCAGAAGTGCAAAAAAGACACAAACATTAGCATTACAGAAAACCATCAAACTGCAATGATAATAAGAGGGAGAGAAAGGAACAAAGGTTAAAGAGAAGAACTAGAAGACAACTGAAAATGACAGGGATAAGCCCTTGCCTTTCAATAATAACCTTGATATAAACAGATTTGGTTATCAACTTAAAAGACATAGAATGGCCAAATGGATTAAAAACAACAATAACAACAAAACCACATGACCCACCTATGTGCTGTTTACAAGAAACTAATTGTAATGTTATGAAACATATAGATTAAAAGTGAAGGGATGAAAAAAATATTCCACACAAACAAAAGCAAACAGGAATAGCTATATATGTATCAGATAAAACAGATTTTAAGTCAAAAACAGTACAAAGACACAAGGAAAATTATTATATAACCATACAGGGATCCATTCAGCAAGAGAATATAATAGTTCTAAATACGCATGCACACAAAATTGAAGCAGCCAGAGGCATAAAGCAAATATACTTAGATCTAAAGGATGAGATAGACTCCATTAAAATAACAGTTGGGAACTTTAACACTTTTACGGCATTATACAGATCATCTAGACAGAAAATCAACTAAGAAATATTGGATTTATATTGGACTTTAGACCAAATTAACATAGTACACTTTTACAGAACATTTTATCCAAAAGCTGAAGAATACACATTTTTCTTGTAAGCACATGGAACATTCTCCAAGATAGACCATATTTTATGCCAAGAAACAAATTTCAAAATATCAAATCATATCAAGTATTTTCTCAGACTGCAAAGGAGAAGTATAAACTAATAACTAGAGGAACTTTGGAAACTAGTTCATGGAAATTAAACAACATGCTCTTGAATGACCATAGGGTCAATGAAGACATTTTTAAAAAATTAAAGACATTTTCTTGAGGGCAGTGCCTGTGGCTCAAAGGAGTAGGGTGCCAGCCCCATATGCCAGAGGTGGCGGGTTCAAACCTAGCCCCGGCCAAAAACTGCCAAAAAAAAAGAAAAAAAAATTTTCTTGAAACAAATGAAAATGGAAACACAATATGCCAAAAACCTAAAAGATACAGCAAATGTAGTATTAAGAGGGCAGTTTTTAGCAATAAATGCTTACATCAAGAAAAGTAGAAGGTGTGCATATAAACAACCTTATAATGCACTTAAGCAAAATAGAAAAGCAAGAACAAACCAAACTCAAAATAAATAGAGGGATAGAAATAATAGAGACCAGGACACAACTAAACAAAATGGAGACCAAACAACAACAACAACAACAAGCCCAAAAGGAAAAAAGGCAAATCACCATACACAGATCAATACAATGATAGATTTTTTTTGAAGAAAATAAGAAAACCAGAAATGAAAAAGGAGACATTACAACTGACACTACAGAAATACAAATGATCATTGGAGACTACTATGAACAATTCTTGTTTAAAACACTGGAAAACCCAGAGGAAATGGGCAAATTTCTAGACATAAGCAATGGACCAACATTGAATTGGGAAGAAATTAGAAAACATGAATAGACAATAGCAAGTAACAGATTGAATCAGAAATACAGATGCCTCAAAAGTAAAAGCCCAAATCAAATGGCTTTACTGCCTAATTCTACCAGACATATAAAGAACTAATAGTACCAATTTTTCCTAAATTATCCCTAAAAGTTAAAGGGGAACGGAAGTAATTCTTCCTAATTCATTATCCTAAATCTAATCAGACAAGGAAACAACAACAACAACAACAACAATGGCAGGAAATATCCCTGATTAGCACAGATGCAAAAATCCTCAACAAAACTCTAGCAAACTAAATCCAATGACACATCAAAAGGATAACTCTCTGTGAAAAAGTGAGATTTACCCATGGGATGCAGATGGTCCCAAATATGTGAGTCACTACATGTGATACATTACATTAGCAGGATGAATGACAAAAAAAATCTATGATAATCTTAATAGATGCAGAAAAATCATATGAGAAAACTCCACATTCCCTCATGATAAAATCTCTCAACAAACAAGGCTCAGAAGGAACATAATGCAACATTAGAAAGTCCATATGTGACAAACACATAGCTAATATACAGAATTAGGGAAAGTGGAAAGCCTTTTCTTAAAGAATTGGAACAAGATGCCAAATATTACCACTCCTATTCAACATAGTACTGTAAGTCCTACTCATAGAAATCAAGCAAGAAAAAGAAATAAAAGGCATCTAAACTAGAAAAAAGTCAAATTCTTTCTTTGCAGATGACACATAGTTTACAAAACCTGAAGACTCTACCAAATAACTCTTAGAACTGATAAACTACTGTGGTGAAGTTGTAGAACACAAAATCAACACAAAAATCAGTTGCACTTCTATACACCGATAAAATATTAGCTGAAAAAGAAAACAGTTGGGCCATGCTATTTACAATAGCGATTAGCTACAAAAAAAGGCAAATTGCCTTGGAATAAACTTAGCGATGGAGATCAAAGACCTCTACAGGGAAAATAACAGAACACTGATGAAAGATGTATACAAACATCTTTCTTTAGATGATGAAGGATGTATACAAACAAATGGAAAAGACATCCTTGGGTCAGGGATTGGAAGAATTAACATTGTCAAAATCACCATACTACCCAAAGCAATCTACAGATGCAAGGCAATCCCTATTAAAATACCAATAACATTCTTCACAAATATAGAAAAAAAAATCCTAAAATTTTTATGGAACCATAAAAGGTCCACACATATGGTTAGAAAATAGGAATATGTTCTAGTGTTTGATAGCATGACAGGGTAATGATAGTTATCAACAATATATTGTGTATTTCAAAGTAACAGGAGGAGAATATCTGAATTGTTCCCAGCACAAAGAAATGATAAATGTTTCTAGTGACGGACATACTACATATCCCGGATTTGATCATTACACATTCCATGCATGTATCAAAGTATCTGATGTGATCCATAAATGGTAAAAATATGCATCAATGAAACTAAATAAAAAATTCATAAGTAGACCAAAGTGCATATTAACTTAATATTAGCAAAGGTAGATTTCACATATGGGACCAAATAGGAATTATTAAAAAAAAAGTGAGGGAAAAATTGGCTAATTATTATACAACAAAAAAAGAAGCCTAGATTTCAAAAAGCCATGAAAGAAAATGCAGGTTAAGTAGACATACTTGGGATGGAACAGACTATTTTTAAATGGCTGAGTAAGGTGGCAATGAGTCAGTCAGATGGAGTTTGCATAGTAGGCAGCAATTGAGGGGTAAGGGGCTGAAGCAGAAGAGAAAGAGTAGAGTTAGCGGAAGTAGATTTGGTCCCGGAAGTCATGGGGACGAACTGCAGGGACAGAGAGGAGGAAAAAGTGAAAGGACATATTACAGATGTTAATAGAGGTTCTATCTAGATGGTGGGATAATTTCAAATTTATTTGCTTAAGAAATGACATAAAGGGCGGTGCCTGTGGCTCAGTGTGTAGGGAGCCTGCCCCATAAACTGAGGGTGGTGGGTTCAAACCAGCCCCGGCCAAACTGCAACCAAAATATAGCTGGGCCAGTTGTGGCTGGCGCCTGTGGTCCCAGCTACTTGGGAGGCTGAGGCAAGAGAATCGCCTAAGCCCAAGAGCTGGAGGTTGCTGTGAGCTGTGATGCCACCGCACTCTACTGAGGGTGACAAAGTGAGACTCTGTCTCTTAAAAAAAAAAAGAAAAGAAAAGAAATGAAAAAGAAATGACATAAAACGTATCTCAGTTAGAAAGAAAATGGAGTCTGGGGCTCATCTATCTAATCTTTCCCCACAAACCACTCCCTCTTTTGTATTCTCTGTTTTAATCCAAATTTTAAGGATGATAAAAATGATGCTTTGTAGAGGTTAAATAATTTGTTCAAGATCTTACTGTTAATGGTTGACCCAGGATTCTGGCTACTGTCTACCTAACCCCAAAGGTTACGCTCTGCCTTCACTGCCTGTAGGCAGAGTCTTCCCATCCTCAAAATGCTTGAAGCATCGAGCTGAGCAGACGATATGTACCACGCAAAGTCTATACAAGGCTTGGCAAACCATGTATTATTCTGTTGTTTGGGACTTCATTTTAAGAACGATGTTAAAAGTATTTTAAAGGGATAATGTGACCTGGGATTGGGAATCTGAAGAACATGGGATCAAATCCTGGAGTCATTTAGTGGTTATATGATTATATTTAAATTAATGAACCTGTCTGAGCTGCCTTCCATAGAAGTAAAATGGGGAAAATGGTACCACCTATTCCACAGGATTACTTGGAAGGTTAAAATGAGAAATTATATAGAACTGTTTTTATTAATCATAAAGTCCTACATTGGTGCTAGTAAATTTACAAAAAAAATGAATAAAATTTTTTCACTGAGATCTAAAATTTATTTTAAATTGCTATGGACCTTGTTCATGACTTCATAACATATCCATCTGAGATCAAAATGTTAACAGCTACATTTCATGAGCTTAATGGTTTCTGACCCTGTTTTTTGAGATAGAGAGGCTGTATTACATTCATATTGTCTTGGTCTTTCTATATTTTCTATTTGCTGTATATTAATCTTCTTTCATTGCTTTGTTTTTATAACCTTTCATAACCTATATAAATTAGAAGAACAGTGGTTTTAATACTTAGAGCATGAATTATTTTTTCCCTTAAGGCAACTCACTCTTGCTGTTCATCATTATTAATGATGGCAAGTCTCAGTCTAAAACATTAGAGGGTCTGTTTTTTTTTTTTAAAGGAAAAAAATTAAATACATTCAAAGTGAAAACACTTTTATTCATGTAAATTATCTTTAATTCAGTATTTAAGAAGCAAAAAGAGAGATAAAGGTAATTCAGTACAGCAACATCTTTTCTTAAATGTCTCAATTTATTACAAAGGTGAAGTGATAACTACTATTAATTAACATACTACTGTTACCGTAACTATTATGCTGGCAACTTGGATAATTAAAAATCTAGTTTCTTTTAAACATGCTATGGTTCAACTGGAGTTCCCATATTTTATTATGGGGGTATACAAATGCTAGAGATTAACTTGGTTTATATTTACAATCAAGTCCTCAAGTTGCCTTACTTTCTTATACCAAGAATCCCTTTAGCAAGCAAACAAAAAGTCAAGCAAAACAAATCCTAAGAAAATTCAGATGCAAAGTTATTCTGCATTTCCACATTTCTTACATTTATTTATACCACCACTTGATCAGTCTTCCTGACTCCTGAAGCTCTAAGTTTCATATGGACAGAAACAAAGGTGGATTTTTCTCATCATTGTTTTCTCACCACCTTGCAAAATACTTAGCATACAAGCATCTGATAACTATTAATATTTGGAACAAACATCATGTGAATAAATCATTGATAAAAATGTAGTAATTTCAGATCATTTGTTTCTGACCTTTCCCAAAGCATATATTAAAATTCATATTTCTCTTATTCATGTTCAAATTGGCTTTCAAATGGATAAAGGTAAGTTTTATCTAAACAACGTCCAGTGCTCAGTAAGTAATTTGGCAAACATTTAGTGAGCATGTACCAACCATAAGATTCTCGGCAGGTGATAGGAATAGAAAAATGAGTAAGATAAGATCCTTGTTTTTAATGCAATATTTTAAAACAATAGAGACTGTATCAGATATTAATGAAGAATATCTTTCAGAGAAATATCACAGTAGAGGTAACACTTAAGCTAAATCTTAATGGATCAATAAGACTACAGCAGGTGCAAACATGGGAAAAATCATTCAGAGCAAAGGAAAAAAATTTATAAAAGCATGGTCTGTTTCGGACACACTACATTAAAAATTTGGAACCCTAATAAATGCCACAGAAAGGTCAAAATAAAGACTGAAAAATGAGGAATATAGCAATTAAATATTACTTTATCTGGTTGCACACCAATTCTGGATAGGCAAATATATTTGTTTACATATTATCTTCCTAATATGCCTTCACATCAGTTTTGAAAAGCAAACTCTTAGGACATAGTCTAATATATAATTTCCTTAGAATTTGGAAGAGTATGAGACATGGGGAGGAAAAACTTAACAAAGAAAACATTTCGAATTGATGGCAAAATAGAATACACACTTTCTCCTTCATCTGGGAGACAACTCACTTTTAAGTCGTGGTCTATAAAGTATTTTAGATCCTCCATAGGATGAATTCACAAGGTAAAAAAATGAAAACTGTGTTAAACTAAAAATATGTCTACTACATATACAATGGAAACACAACTTTTAATAAGCTTTTAAATTAAAAAGAAAGAAAAATCTCACCTTTCTCTGGTAAATAGCAATCCAATCTGTTGTGGCAAACCACTTGTGAGTCTTTATATCACTCACGCCGTTCTTCAGATTTCCAAACCTCTTGGTCAAGTCTACCTGCAGCAGGTTCCGTAGAAGGTCCTTGAGATCTGAACTGAAGTGGGATGGGAATCGCACCTGCACAAACACACCATGTGATAAAGCACATATTACAGGACTTGTGATATTTCTGTTTTGATTTCATAATGGTTTGCAAATAAGGTGACAGGTCATTACATAAACAAAAATATTTAGTGATGATTTTCATACACTTTTAACCACATGTTATAGTCCCTTTCTAGTTGTAAAGAAGAGAATTACAGTATAACCTCATAGCTGACCACCTCCCTACACTGCCCCACACCCACCTCCTTCAGCTGACCTGATTTTCATAGACTGGACGTGTGCCACACGTAGGTATCGGTACCATAGGCCTAGTTCCTTATGTTGACCAGTACATACATGTCGGCCAGTTTGTTACAGTCCCTTGAGTGGTCAACTCAGCTCAGAGGTTCTACTACATTTGGGTGAATGAACAAAATCAGTTCTCTTAGGACCAGTTTTGGTCATGAACTCCTTTAAGAACATGGACCAGTCTCCAGAAAAATGTGGAAACATACAGAACTTCTTCAACATCATCAGAAGGTTCACCCACTTTAAGAGAGATACCTTCAGATCTCATTCTTGAGATATACACAAATTTAAATTTATAATATAAATAGAACAAGCAGCATATGAAAGAAATCAGTGTATATAGTTTGAAAGAGAGATCTAACAAAAAGAAAGTCTAAAAATGACTAAAAGCTGGGCATTGTGGCAGGTGCTTGTAGTCCAAGCTACTTGGGAGGCTGAGGCAAGAGAATCACTTAAATCTAAGAGACTGAGGTTGCTGTGAGTTGTGATGCCACTGTATTCTACCAAGGGTGACAAAGTGAGACTCTGTCTCATAAAAACAAAAAGTCTACACTGCCTTTCACAGCATAGAAAACCATTTTTCTCTCTTCATTCATTGGCTTTTACGTGTAAGCATAATTCTGCCATATGCAATAGCATAGAAATGATTTACATTGCCTTAAAAACGTTCTTCCACCTCCTAAAATGTGAAGACTTTACAATAACTAGATTGGTCTCTGGCCTTAGAAACAAACAGAAAACCCCAAATAATGGATGATGTTATGTTTGGCAATCAATAAAATAAAGTACCATTCATAAGAGATCTGGGCCTATGTTTTTGTTCTGTTTTGCTTAAGCACATTGTTCTCCTATGCGCCAACCTAACTGGTTCCCTTGCTCTCCCTGACAGAGGTTCTGGAAAGTTAAAATGCGTTCTACTAAGGTATCATATGAGAAGGAGCAGCTGCATCTGTGGCTCCTGATTCTCTCTCACTAGGACCACCTCTTCCCTGTCCTTTCCAGTTCTGTCCCGTACTTCCGCCACCCTCTTCCCTGTCTCATGCACGTACGTGTTCACAGTGTGTGCCTGGGCTTGCTCTTTCGCTCTTTCGCTCTTCCCACTTTCCGTTGCCCGATGGACACACCTAGGCCTCATTTCATGTTCCCACCCCCACTAAACATGAACACTACTCTCTACAGTAATATAATCTCAACTTCAAATTGACCATAGCACCTTGGTGGGAAAATGCTTTAAAGGATAAACAGCACGTCTGAACTCCTTGCATTCTTAGTTTGAGTGTCTGCAAGTGGTTTCCTGAGCTTTACCTACAAGGTGAGGACTCCCAGGTGTTTTGGCTTGAGCAGCTGATGAAGCCGCCAGCAGCTGAGCTGGGGAGACTGCGGGAGGAACAGACTTGCTGGGGAAGGGGGAGACAGAAACGTATCTGTCAGGTTTAGACAGGCTGCATTTGAGATATTAGACATCCAAGTGGAGATCTCAAGTTGGAAACTGGATATAAGAGTCTGGAATTTAGGAGTCAGGTGTGGACTGGAAAAATGACTTTGGGAATTGTCAGCTAGCTTTTAAGACCATCAGCAGAGGAAGTGCAGAGAAAGAAGAGATGACCAAACCAAAGGGACCAAGGGGGAGGACCAGTGACTCACAGTCACCAAAGCCAAGCAAAGGTAGAGTAAGTGGACCACCGAGCTGGATTCTGCCACGATACTGCTTGCTTTAGTCCCAGTTACCTTTTGTCTTTGGGTGATTCTGGGTTTTGATTTACCTACACATAGGATGAGAGAGAGGAACTAAATAAAACTGAACATCCTTGTCACCTGAAAAATTCTACCAACCTATTTCTTTAGCAGAAATAATTCCCAACTCCAATTACATGCATGCTCTGTAATCTAGGGCAAAACCTTTTACCTTTCAGAGTTTTAGTTTCCTCATCTATAAAACAATGAGAGTATATCACATCTGGCAGGCACGAAAAGAAATCACATAACTTTAATGAAACGGCCTAGCATTAATTCTAGTCTTTTGTAGATGTTAATTCAATAGGTTTTTAATTTTTAACCTTCCCATTAGAGTGCTGCCTTAATGGTCTGAAGGTGAATTTCTGAATCAAAGAGGGAATCTGGAGGGGAGCATTATCTATCATCCTGTTTCCAGACTAAGCAAGGACAGTCTGTGTTAGAAAACACAGTACAGGGAGTTCTTCCTGTCTTTTTGTCTCATGCTCCACCTGTTAATTTATAGAACAACCACTTTCATCCTTTCTTAAGGTCTTGACTTTGATTGAATGAGGAAGAAAATGGATAACTATGACCTTTTTATAAGGACAGCATTGTGACTATCGCTGATACTCTATACCTCTTTGTCAAATTACATTATGTAATATATTAAACAAACTCTGAAACTCACTTTGAATTGAGCAAACTCAACTGAATATTGGTTCTGCTTTTAGTACCTAGTCTTGTACGTTTCAGTTTTAGAAATGATGTTAATTTTCTAAAAAAAAATAAGAGGAAGTTACATCAAAGAGCAAATCAGTTCATGCTGTTATGGTACTCACACTGAGTGATTTAAATTCACCAACAGGTTTACTGACTTTTTTTTCGTTTTACAAATAAATCAAAGCCAAATCAAATTTGTCTACACTGAGCTTAACCACAGCAAAAATAAAGTTTAACCTTGAAAGAAGGGAAATATCTTACTGCTATTCCATAATTATCGTCAAGGGAAAGGATAATCGTCAAGGATATCGCCAAGGGAGATTTAACTAGTAATGGTATCTTTTATGCATGGGGATAAAACCCAGTAGATTTAAATGACTCAGAGGGTTTGCACACATCCATTGAGCAATAAACTATTAACTTCTGGTCAGAAGCATGCGGAAACACATTTTAAGAAATTATCTCTCTAAATTAGGCATAATACATTCTAAAAAATTTACAATCCCAGTAAAGAATTGATGTAGCAAAAAATGAGTATACCCTTTAGTAAATTTTTCAAAAGGCACAACAATGTGTAATACACCTGGCTTTCTACAGACATAGGGGCTGGGCAGCTTTAATCAGCTTGGAGTCTATATATAAAAAGGAAGAGCTAAGACATTAGAAAAATTATAAATATTGGTACCATGTCTGTGGGGTCCCTAATCTGTTCTCTGACATATGCAGAAACAGTGGTAGAGCCAATGAATCTAGATGGTGGGAGAGAGCTCTCACCTGTCCTGTCCTTACTCCCACCCCACAAAAGTTAAGAAGCCAGGGTGGTCATTATTTTCCCATAGGACCACTAGAGTAAAGGGCTATAATGAGGCAGGCATTAATAAGAATCTTAAATTACCACAGCAAAGTGTTAAAAAGTGGCCCTGGATTTTCAGGACCATTTATGCAGACAGTAAAACTGCTTTTGCATTTTATGAAAATGACTTCTGAGTATTTCTAAGTCTCTTTAAGTATAGCGATAGTCAAATTGAAAATGACATTTTGATGTCTCCCAAAGCATTAATAATGGGATTTTAGGAAAAGTGCAGTGGTTTATCTGAATATGTGTGTGTTATTTAGGAATCAGAATGTGTGCAGAAAAGAGACTGCTACCCCGAGAAAGGACTGTTTATAGGATTGGACCTTGGCAAGTATCTGGCAACTTGAGAGGTACCAGTTCCTCACGGCACTATGAAACTTGCTGTAAGTGATCACAGTGGCTCAGGGTCCCACTCGGTGTGGTTTATGCTGAACATCTGCTTTGGTTCTGGGAGTTCGAGGTTTTGGTATATGCTAGGCAAAGGGTGAATATGCGACCAGTCGCCAGGAAAACCCTTGGCCACTGAGCCTCTAATGAGCTTTACAGGTCGATAACTTTTTACACATGTCGTCACAATTTATTCTTGGAGGAATTAAGTGCATCCATTTTGACTGTACTGGGAGAGGATGCTTGAAAGTTTGTGTCTTATTTCCTCCTGACTTTCTCCTAACTGCCTTTTCCCTTTGTGATTTTGCTTTGCGTCCTTTTGCTGTAATAAATCTTAGTGCTCAGTACCACTGTATGCTGAATCCTGAGTCTTCAAAGCAGTTTACTAAACCTGGAGATAGTCTTGGGGACCCCGGACACAGAGGGGAACAGCCACCCTTCATGTGAATATTGAATTTCTCTTCAGGAAAATTAACCAACTCTTTGATCATTCAGTATATACTTGAGTTCGTACCGCTATTTTTTTTTTTTAATTAAATCATAGCTGTGTATATTAATGCAATCATGGGGTACAATGTGCTGGTTTTATATACAATTCAAAATATTTTCATCAAACTGGTTAACATAGCTTTCACTGCATTTTCTTAGTTATTGTGTTCGGACATTTATATTCTGCATTTAGTAAATTTCACAGATACATTGCATACCGTTATTTTTGTACATTATTGCTTTCTACATTGCTGGTGCTCAGTAAAAGTGGAACAATATTTACATTAGATGTGTTGAAGCTAAGCCTTTTTTTAAAATCATATTAGTCAAGGACTCTAAAGTTACAGTTTCTGTATCAGCTGTCACTTAGTGATCTTATTTACAGGTATCATTTTTTACCACAATATCAACTTTCATCTTTCTGTGGGTAATGCAGCCAGATAGAGCAGCTGTGGAAACCATAACTGATTCTTGTCATAGAGGATATGACTGAGACATGAAAGCTAAAGGCTATGCGCGGAAACTCAGAAGATGTATCGCTAGGGTGAGACGTAGTTGATGCAGGATTTAGAAATCTTTTCCGACAATTATGCATTTCTAGACCTGAACCTTAATATTGCATGAATAATTTGACATTTAAGTACCACCCCCTCTCTTTTTTTTTTCAAAGGCAGAGTATGTGTAGGAGAGAATCTAACAAGCAGAATGATCAGCTTTCTGTGCATGTAGAAACATCAGCTTGAGTTAAAATACTGTAATAAAGTACTTAAAGATCTAATGGTTAAATATATGTAGTTTATGGTTAGTCAGTTAATAAATTTTATTTTAAATTTAATAAGTTACTGATACGTATATTCTTTAACAGCACGGTTTCAGAATGGAAGATAATAATCAATCTGAAATGTTGTAGCATCAAATATTATGCTTTTAAAAATCAGAAAAAAATTCTGAATGAAAGGTATTATTTTGTTAAAAAAATTAAAATGCAAATAAATGCAGGATTCACAAATATTAGACCAAAATTAGATTTTTAATGACTTGAACAATTAAAAAATTAATATAAAAACTAGTTAGTAGTTTTCTAACTACTAACCAGAGAGACAACAATATTTTTGTAGCATGGGCAGAGACACATTCCAGTTCGGATTTGGGTGCTGAAAGACATGGCTTTTGGCCTGGTGCAGTGGGTCGCGTGAGCTCAGGAGTTCAAGATCAGCCTGAGCAGGAATGAGACTCCCATCTCTAAAAAAAAAAAAAATTCCAGGCATTGTGGCAAGTGCTTATAGTCCCAGCTACTTGCGAGGCTGAGGCAAGAAAATTGCTTGAGGCCAAAAGACTGAGGTTGCTGCGAGCTATGATGCCATAGCACTCTACCCAGGGCAACAGAATGAGAGTCTGTCTCAAAAAAAAAAAAAATACAGTTTTATTGGGAAATGGTTAATACAATCTACATTTCATATAACTTAGATCCCAGAGATCACTTATTGGCAATACTCCACTTTCATGAGATCTACTTCAGATGAGTAAAAGGAGAAAGAGATGGGAATAACTATATTCGATATGGACAGAGATAATCCGATACCTTCAGTTAAAAACAAAAGTTCACAAACATCATGTCATACTTCTAAATAAATGAAGGAAAGAAATCAGAATTGTGATAGAATACAATTTTATGTTGTCATTATTCTAAGGTGACCTGGATTGAAACTGTTATAATTGTAGAACATATGCAGAATATTGGATACAAAATGTTAAAGTCTGATATGAAGTGAAAAATTCATAAAAGGCAGAAAAAAATTTTCTGCAATGTAGAATGATTGAGTGGCAAACTGAGGCTAATTCATGAATATGAAGCTATATTCATTTTAATTAAAGCAATTTTGTAAAACAAATATAAATGTAGTTATAATGATACCCTTGTCAGAAAACTTGTTTCCCTTCAGGAACTTTATTAGTATCCCTAATTAAATTATTTGAAACTATTATGATAATTCTTGCATTCTTAGTCTTTGTATTATTAGTAAAATATTCTTCTCTCAGCTGTCATTTTAATTTAATTTAGTTCCCTCTTTATCCTTCATATGACCTTTGGCTTTTATTCTCTTGAAATTCTACAGATTCACTTCTCATATTCTTCAAAAATAAGACATGGATTGCCTTATCTAATAATTTTTCTCAATGTTTTGTTAAAATCAAAATGTCTTTTTACTATTACTCTCATCTGCTTGGGAAAACAGTCAGAAAGATAAGAAATATGAAGTCTATAGATGTACAAATGTAACAAGAACAGAGGTGACATTTAATTATTTAAAATAAATACTGCATTCTGCCTTTCTGTAATGCTTTTATCATTACAAATCTTTCAACAACTATCTCAGTTTAGTTATACATAAGAGATGTTTATTTTCTACCTTTGATGTATTCTAGGTATAAACTCTTTAGTTAATTCCTTAATTTGCAAATATTGACATAACATAAAACTTTCCCCATAAAATGCTGCAAAATGCAGGAGAAAATCTATGACCCGTGTATGTAGACTGCACATGCACTATGAGATACGGAACAACAATACTGCGTCGAGATATGGATTCTAGTTGGTGGGATAGGCCCATAGCTATACCAATAGCTCAGTTTAAATTTGGGTCTTGGCAAGAAAGATAAAGATACATTCTACCCTGCATCTTTCAAGGGTACACGTGAAACTTACCAGGTGTAGAATATAAAGATCATAACACAACAACTAAGAAAATGCCATGAAGTTAACCAGTTTGATGAAAACATTTCAAATTGTATATAAAACCAGCACATTATATCCCAAGATTGCATTAATGTATACAGCTACGATTTAATTAAAACAAAAAAAAGGCACATTAATACATATGGACACTCAAGTGGTACATTGTGAATGGTTAACATTGTAAACTATAAGTTCATGGATGCCAAAGGTCAGCTTTTCCATTAAATGCAGAGCTTGATTCGGGTTGTGAGACAAAGATAGAAAAGCTTTCCCTCTATCTGCTTTCAGATTCTTCATGTCGATTAGGTTGTCTCTACCTAAGAATGTCCCGAAACACAAAAAAACTCTACTATATTGCATCTTAATGTGATGTCAAGATTGATGCTCTATTTCATGGTCATATTCTAAATAGGGCTATATGGCCTTAACAAAAAGACAAAGTAGTAAAGTGTACCAGATGTAGGAAGAGAAAGAAGGGAAAATAAGAAAATATTCCCTCCCAGATAGTCTGTTATGGATGAACAGAAGGTGTCCTTCTGGGAATGTTTAAAAGCCTACTCTTTCTTTACTACATGGTGGGAAGACTCAGGCTTATTGCTATTAAGTTGACTTTGATATTTTGAAAAAAGGTCTGAAGTCTGAGCTAAAGCAAGAGCAAATGATTGATCCTAAAAAAAGATACTTTTCAAAGCACAATTAAAAATTACAAATGCAAAAGAAGCAGGGGTGTCCAACATTTTCCTTCTCTGCCCCAAATTGGAAGACTGAGATTTGCCTTGGGCCACACATTAAATAACAAACACTAATGAAAGCTGATAAGCACAATAATACATACTTTCTGCGACATTGCATCTCCAACACCACAGATAAGCAAAACAAGCCTCAAAAATTTAGCATGCGGCCTCTGGGCCATAGGTTGGACACCCCCCATTTCATGTTAAAGAAAAATTAATGTTATTTCCATATCAATGACAATTATAACCATGATCAACAGAACCAATTCTGTTAAAATTAATTCTATGAATTTCCATTTTAAAAAGCCTTATCCTTTTTATATTTATTTCTAATCTTGTGGTGTTTGACATATTCAAAGGAGAAGGCTCTCCTGAAAGAGCAACGGCATATAAAAATGGTGTCTACTCTGAGAGGTCAAGGCGGGGGGGGGGGGGGGAAGGGGAAGGGTATTGCATTAGCACAAAAATTTTAAAATTTAGCCAGAGAAAGACCTGTCAATAAAAATAGCCAGGTGTTTTCACAGGTGCCTGTAGTCCCAGCTACTTGGGAGGCTGAAACACTTCAAGAGAATTACTTAAGCCTAAGAGTTTGAGGTTGCTGTGAGCTATGAGGCCATGGCACTCTACCAAGGGCAACAAAGTGAGACTCTTGTCTCCCCCAAAAAAATTTTTTTAAAGGGTATTTAAAACATTTCTCTAAGGAGATAACCACAAGAAATAATTAATTATTTTTATTTCTTTGAAGAAACATTTAGGATTATAGCTATGATTCTGTACTTTATAAATGACAAAAATACTAAACATAGAAACTGACTTCTTATTGTGCTAATTCTTTGTAAAACTGGCTTTGTTTTTTTAAGAGACTTCCATGATTCAATACTTATGCTATTATCTTAAGTGGATGCCAGATACAAGAGCAGTAACTAAGGTCACCTCTATGTCTTCCATAATTTAGGATAATATTCTGAGGATACAATGTGATTTCAATTTACTAAACTTAAAGTTCTATGAATAGAAATAGTTAACGAGAGAGGAATAACAAACATATTACTTACCTTTCCAGAAACAATCTTTTCATAAATCTGAATTGGCTGGTCTGCAAAGAACGGGGGGTAACCAGCTGCCATCTCATAGATCAGCACTCCTAATGCCCACCAGTCCACTGCCTTATTGTAGCCCTAAGATAAACCAACATCAATGTCAATCATAGCTTAGGTTACTCAGAAGAAAATAGTGCCATAGGTAATTTCAAAATGATCTACAAGCACCTGAGAAAAATTTCAAAACAGCTGATGAACAAATATTTAGGATAGAACAAAATGCATCAGGTCAGATTTAAATTAAACAAAGGGGAGAATGTCCATCTTTGAAATTAGATATTAGGAAAGATTATTAAATCTTATTCCCAAAGTCATTAAGAATATTATGAACAATGAAATATCCTCTATTTCACTAGGATAACTTAGTTGTTGCTCAATACAGGAAGGGATACCTCTGAAGGCCAGTTCCAGGCCCATAATCTTATGAATCAGGCTTTTCATAGATACCTAGAATGGTCAAAAGTTTTGAAAGAAATCGGAGATACTGGATTTCATAGTAAATGGTGGAATGATTTCAAAATTCTCTATATTGTTGGAGGCAGGATGGTGAAGTACTAGGAAAATCCCATCCACTTCATAGGATCTTGTGATAGCTAAAAGTTTAATGTGGAATCTAGTGAATGTAAATATTTACATATACTTTACTTTTGCTATCTGCAGTTTTGCTTTTCATCTCTAAAAGGTACATAGGGAAGAAATCTAATTCATACATTTTGCTGACAACTATATGTAGTATCAAATGAAAGAATAACTGGAATAAAAAATGCTTTGCAAACCAAATGTATAATTCAAAGGTTATGATTAATTGGTTTTTTCATAGTAAGCTTACTCAAATTAAGACCAAAATGTGTTTATGAGAAGATAAATACAAATAACATGTTTACATTCTACATTAGTATAAAATCTACCAACTACGATCATTATTGTTTGGCACCAAATAATAGTAAGAAAAACTCCACAACCTAATCACAGAAAGGAACAAGCTGAGTTCTTTCCAGATCACTCTTCTGCCCTCAAATTTGCCCTCTGCCATCACTACTCCCCAAATTCCACCCTTTTGTCAAAATTTTAGTTTTACAAACTATTTAGTTTTCAAATAATACTATACTATAGACATTTATTTCTTTTCCCCCCGATTCTGACTTTTTAATGGATAGGGACTCGGATAATAGGAATAACACTTTGTTTTGTGGATAGAAATGAGCAGTGACTTTGTTCTCACTCTTTCATTCCTATGTTTAAAATTGTGTGCTAATTTTAATGGTAAACATGCCAGATTATAAGCTAATACTCTAGGTATAGATAATTAAAACAAGTCAATAAGAAAACATTAAATTACAATAAAGAAATGGGCAAAAGACATAATCTAATAATTTACATACACACAAATAAATATCACACAGCTACTATACATTTAGAAAATTAAATCTACTAATCAAAGACACGAGAATTTAAAAATGAGTCAGCATTTATTACCTATTAAATTCATAAATATTTTAAAAATGAGAATATTCAGTGCTACAAAGGGTGTGATGAAATAGATACTCTCATACAGTATTGGTATACTCATAAATGTAAAATTGTACACTCTTTTTGGAAAGCCAGTTGGCAATATGTATCAAGAACCTTAAAAATATTCATATCCTTTGAACCATTCCACTTCTGGGAGTCTATGCTCAGGAAGTAATATGAAATGCAGAAAAAGTTTTATGCACAAAGATGTTTATTGCAATTATAATAGCAAGAAAAAAACCCATAGGAAAATACCAAGAAATCTAACAACAATATTCAACAGTAGAAGAATGGCTCAATTCCTATGGTACATTTGGAAACAAGCCATGAGGATGATGTTTACATGCTCCTCATCACAAAAAAGCTGGACATAAAACTGTACAGTCGTAATTATTTCAACTGTAATGACATAAAAATAAAAAAATTACTTAAAAATGGCTGTTTCTGAGTAGAGGAACTATATACAGGGTTCTTTTTTTGCGGGGGCTCTTTCTTTGCATTTTTCTGTAATTTCCAAATTTTGTATAGTGAACCTCTATCCCTTTTATAATATATATACATTTATAAACATTTTGGTACCTGTTTTGTGGTCACATTATTTAAGTGTGCTTAAATAAGAAAAAATGTGTTAACAGCAATGATATTTAGATTATAAAAGACTACGGAGTTATAAATGATTTAAATTATGAAAGATGATGAGATGAATGCTGAGAGAAATCTTTCATTTTATTCTAACACTTCTGTAGGTTAGTTAGATTTCAATTATTCAGTTAGAGATCTATCAAGGCAGGTGTCTTATCCTTTTTCTTTTCTTCTCCTCTATTTGTGCCCAGTTATTGTTACTTTCTTCTTTGTAGCTGTCTCCATGAAGGAATGCCGGGGGAAGAGATGCAAAACCATTCCTTTAGACACGGTTATAGTTTCACTCACCATGTTTTACTAATGGGAAAAGTAGAACTGCCTCAAAAAGACTAAAATTATTCAACTGCCGTAATATTCCTATGAAACAAAAATTTAAAAATAATTCCTGTATATTCTTCTCATCTAAATGGTAACCTTGAAATGAAAAATTGACAACTAGTACGTGTATCTCTGGATTTGTCTCTTGGTGCAGAACAGAGCAATACTTCCCCACCTTATTGTTCTTGGGAATGATTATGAAAAGACTATATTTTTGGCTTCAAAACATCGATCTAGAAATCATATTTATTCAAACTATTTCTCTAAGACCCAGAGTTAAAATTGACAGAGGTGATGGAATTAGTGCAGACTGTAAAATAATTATTCTTCAGTAATCAAGCACAAATCTATTTAAATTCATAGCTTAGATCAGATAAAAATGTAAAATTAGATCAATAAACTTTTCACAAAAGTCCATAATAACGCGTAAGTCAAATTTATACTTCTTACATATTGACAACATAAATATACCTTGCTGAGGATTATTTCTGGAGCCAAATACTCTGGAGTGCCACATAAAGTCCAAGTTCTGCCTTTAACTCTTTTGGCAAAGCCAAAGTCTGTTACCTATAAAAGAAAGAAAGATATTTGTGAAGATTTATTGCCTCGCGATAAATATATTTAATGTACCGGACTTGAAAGTTAAAAATGTGTGGTTAAAATTTAAACCATGAGGCTTGGCGCCTAAAGAACAGTGGTTACGGTGCCAGACACATACACCAAGGGTGGCGGGTTTGAACCTGGCCCAGGCCAGCTAAAGAAGTGCAACAACAAAAAATAGCCGAGCGTTGTGGGAGGCGCCTGTAGTCCCAGTTACTTGGGAGGCTGAGTCAAGAGAATTGCTTAAACCCAAGAGTTTGAGGTTGCTGTGAGCTGTGATGTCACAGCATTCTACTGAGGGTGACATAGTGAGACTCTGTCTCAAAAAAAAAAATAAAAATAAAAAAATTTAAACCATTGAAAAACTAGAAAAAAAACTTAAGCCAATGTCATTGAGACTCATTCATAAAGGCCATTCTTTAGTGAATGACAGTTTAAATAACCCAAGTTGGAAACGCATTATTCCACTCAAAACAAAGAAACAAATGAACAATGACTATGATTAAAACAAAACAAAACAAAAAACCTCTTCAGTCATTATCATAAGCTCTCAGAGCCGAGGAAACAGAGTGAAATTAAAAGGCAAAAATAAATAGTATTAATAAAAATGTAACAAGGTTAAAAGTATGCCTTAAATCCAATGTGTCCTCTGCCATTAATTGCACCATCAGAAGTGGAAGCATCTGTGGGAGAATCTATTGATAGCTGTAGAAAAGGACCATCTAACGTTATTAATAGCAGATCTGGGAAGGAAACACTGCCAGCCGGCCCATGGCAGGGCTTCTTTGGCAGCTGTATTATAGCGCTTACAGTGTGGACTCTGGGGTCAGACTGTCTAGGTTCAAATTCTGATTACGATTTACTGACTAAATGACCTTACTTAGTTTTGTTAACCTTAAAATGAGGGATCATAACACTATTTTCATTTCATAGGATTACCAGGATTAAAAGAGATAACATACCTAGGACACTTGGAGTATAATATTCCTGGTACTAATTAATCAGTGCTCACACATTTAGCTGTTATTATAACCTTATGCAGGAGCCTGAGCTCAGTTCATGATGACAGATTATGCGAGATATAAACAGGTTCCTTCCTTGATAGGATTTTTGCTTCTTCATAATAGTGGCAGAGCTTAACTTAGGCTATTAGGAAGAAGTTACTGTCTTCCTCAAAAAGAAAAAAAAAGCCCCCAGATCACAATATTGACAGTTGGGGTTAAAAACATACAATTCTTTGCCTACAGTATTTTCTGAAATACATTATATATAATATGTTCAAGTCATACCTGGATATAACCTTGATGGTCAATTAAGAGATTTTCAGGTTTTAGATCTCTGTAGATGAGGTCTAGTGAGTGGAGGTACTCAAATGTTAGCACTATCTGAGCTGCATAGAACCGTGCGTGGGGTTCACTGCAAGGAAAAAAATATTGGTTTTCTGTAAAGTGGGTTAATGCACAATAAATAGTAGATTATACATAAAAAAGGAACATGATTTAGATGTATTTTAGGAGCAAAAGGCATTTTTATTTTAATGATATGCAAACAATCTTGTTAGTTCCTAAACATTTAGTAAATCTCTAAATTCTCTTCAAATAATGTTTTGATCCATATGTTGCAGAGAAATAGGACCCTTAAATAGTTATCACTATAAATTATTATTGCTCATACTACAAAATATTAATGTCTTTATAATTATGTCTGAACTTGAGAACGGTTGAAAAGTAGATGTGCCCATTGGATTGTCTACTGGCAATTGCTACGGTTAATAGGTGTGTTTCATCTACTTTTCTCACAAATTTCAGGTGCTTATAGAATTCCATTACATAGAAGTTCTTTTGGAATAGCTCCAAGAAGTTGATTTTATAATAGGCCCTATTAAAAAAAAATGACACATGGTCATTAAAGAAAAAGAAATCATAAAATATTGATGACGAATAACTAACACTCATAATCCCATCCAGAATTGGATGTTCTCCTGGCACAAGGACTTCCATATTTTCAACTGTTTATGATCCCACAGACAGATAGACATAAGCATAATCTTTATGGTTGTGTAAATAATGAACAGCTCTTTCATGCATAGATTAGTAAAATTTTGACACCATAATCTAAGTGTTACTCCAAAAGGATGTACCCATTTTCTCATTGAGTTTGTAATTCATCTTTGGCTGTATTCATGGAATTCTACTAATTAGCCTGATAAATTATGATGACTCTCAGATTTGTGTCCTCAAAGAACAACTTTAACTATGAGTAAGTAGCATGTCCCTCAAAATCATTGGCATAATTTTGACTTGGAAGCATCAGAATAGAAATTTTTTAAAATAAGATTATATATCCTGCTCCTTTTTTTTGTTATTACATTTCCTAGGTACTCACCTGATACAACTCTAGAGGTCAGTAACTATTTGTTGAATGAATGAATATGAAAAGAAAATACTTTGAGGAGCAATATTTTACTAATGTAATACCCTTCCAGTTTTAGCTCCATCCCAACACTGTAATAATACAGTTTTACTCAAAATACTTTGAGGAGCAATATTTTACTAATGTAATACCCTTCCAGTTTTAGCTCCATCCCAACACTGTAATAATCTTTATCATATGTCAAATAATAAGGAATGAGGGGGACACTGTAAGCAGAGATTTGAGAGAATCATCAGGATGATGCAAAATTTATTCTTGGACTTGAAACATTTGACCTAGAAGGCCATGCGTTTATAAATACAGGATGCATTCAGTAGCTTATATTTCTTTCCATATGCAAACATTTCATAAAAGTATAATCAACTTATTGAAAGATGAACGTAAAATATTCTTAGTGCAATTTCTTATTGGGTATTTCTACTTAATATTTCAGGGAATGCAGGGAGACACCAGGAAGACTGGAGGCTGCAGCATCTTAAAGTCTATACCTCTACTATTGAAGTAGAGAATCATAATGACTCCATTGATTCTGACTGAAACCACGATAAACAATACACCATATTCTTGTTCTCAATGTTTCTAAGATGGGAGTAGCAATCTTTCAAGTGTATGTACTATAAGTGTGAAAGCTCTGAAAGTCTTAGTGTGAATTATTTCAATTAACTTGCTTTCCTTGTAGCACCAAGTCAAATATTAAAGACACAAGAGTGTAGGGACCTACAAAGAACAGAAGTTAGCACTTATAGAAAATGGCCATAATGTTTTCTTAAGAGCAGGTTTACGTATGATACTTCAGTGTAAAACTTTGAATAATCATTAGGCAGCATGAGGAGTCTGCTTGGACAAGGAGCAGTAGGAGGTGAAAAAAATTATCCAAGGTAAGCAGAAACTACTTTAGACAGTGTCTGACATAGTTTAGGTGCTCTACACATATTAGGTCAATAAATAAATTTTGGCTCAGGCCCTAGGTAACTAAAATAGTTAGTCTAGTTATCTATCATCACCTGATAACATCCTGTGATGGTCTAAGTCTACCATTATCTTTTATGAATCCAATTACCATCATCAGTCCTATTTGAGCTCATACCTATCTTTTCATTATGCTCATATTGTATCATTGTGAATGTTGATTGTACAAACAGGTCACTCTTTTCATAACCCAACTAAATTGGTGTTGAGGGACCAGAGGAATATAGCACCTGGGGTATAGTGTTCCAAGAATTAAATTTCCCACAAGCTTATCCCTGAAACTGCCTGCTGACTCAAAACCAGTTTTGTGGAATATCTACTTAACATGCTGCAACCATATTTTTTACCCATCCCATCACTTACCAACCAGAGTGTACCAGGTCCCCAAAACTTTATTAGTGCCAATGAACTTTCTTTCCAAACAAACATAACATTTTTCCTTTAAATAAAACTTCCAAAAGTGTCATTGCTCACACCTGGTTTGTGTACATACCCTCAATTGCAATTCTTGCTTCCCAAATAAAACATTAAATTTAGAGATTTGTGTCTACATTTTTATTTTTACTATGACACACTTGGTGTCAGAAATAAGGTTCCAAAACTGATTCTCTTCCAGGAAAATCACTGGCCATTGAATCACATGAGGGCTCACAATATGGCCCTGTGAGCCCCTGTGCTTCTGTGGGGCACTTCTTCCCCCTCCCCTCTGCGAGTCTTTCTTGGACTACACTCTTAATTTTGGTTACGTTTTGTTTTATTTGGGATTTGGTTGTGGTGAGGTCTTTCCCCTTCTGGTTGGAAGATCACAGGCGAGGGAGGGTTGTCTATTTCCTGTTGACCACGGCTGCCAGGTTTGGATCCCACTTCCAGAGGTTTATATAGGAGATATTTTTCTTGCTTCATTTGGAGAAGCTTATTGTTCTTCCTGATAAGTATGTACTTTGTTTTCCGTTGACGTTTGTGTTTATTTGGTCCTTGTGTATTCAGCACTTGTGTTTAATTGACTTTTGTGTAAAACCAAATAACCTTGATAAATTTAGTTAAAAATGGGCTCTTAAAGCTTAAAGGCACACTAAGATATTTTTGGGGACTCCAGCTCATAACATGTTTGAGCCTTATAGGAATCATTTAGTTGGTTGTTCTTAAAACTGAACCAAAAGGCCAGGCACAGTGGCTCATGCCTGTAATTCTAGCACTCTGGGAGGCTGAGGTGGGTGGATCCCTTGAATTTAGGAGTTTGAGAACAGTAGCCCCAGCAAGAGCGAAATCCCATCTCTACTAAAAATAGAAAAATTAGCTGGGTATTGTGGTGTGCACCTACAGTTACAGCTACTTGGGAGGCTGACGCAAGGGGATTGTTTGAGCCCAACAGTTTGAAGTTGCTGTGAGCTATGATGCCAGAGCACTCTACCCAGGGTGACAGAATGAGAGTCTGTCTCAAAAAATGAATAAATAAATAAATAAAACATTTTTAGTTCTTTACTTAAATGTTTTATTTTCTAAATTCGAGAAATTTTCCTTTCTTAAGCTCTTTATAATTTACAACAATTTGGTAAAGTATACTTTTATAAACAAAGATAAAAGCATTTTTTTCTCCTTTGATTCCTCCAGAATTCAAAAACTATTTGTGAGTATTCTTATGACACTATGGCTATTTGCATAAGCCTGATAGAAATCTTGCTCTCTCTTTATGGCAGAATACAATTAAAAACACTGGTGTAATCAGTGCAATGTAAGCATTCCTAATTGTATATGAAATCAGTACATTGTACCCCATAAATGCATTAATGTATACATGATCTATGTGTTTACGATTTAATAAAAAAAAAAAAACCACTGGTGTATTACCATAGTTTTGACTGAAATATAATATTTGAAAATATACGTAAAATGCCTGACTTTAAGGACTGCAGCTTTATAACGAGTAAATAAAAACTGTCACTTCCTGACAGGCCCAGAAAACTTCCAGACTACAAGTAAAATACAATGTCTGCTTTGGTTTGGCTTTCTAGTTGCAAGAGGTTTTTAAATCTGTGGAAAAACTACAGGGTGTCCCAAATGTCACCCCTAAAATTGCCATAAGTATTCTCTGTGTTAGCCACCTCTTTGTTAAGTTTTGTAATGAATATTTTGTAAATAATGTTACATTTAGCTACAATTTCCCATTTTCCTTACGTATGGTCAGGTTAAGGGTGGCCTTTAGGACAACCTGTATAATACACTTGTTATTAGGTTGTAACTTGGTATGTTTTTATCTGCGTTCTTGTTCTCTACCTATAGACTAGACTAGGTCCTAAATTCCAATAAGTTCCTTCAATCCAACTTTCTTCCATAAAACTACTAAAACAAGAACTGTTCTGTTCCCAAAGCCCTAGAAGCTGAAACTAGATAAATTTTAAGAAACCACGTCTCATGCCTGGTACATGGGTCACACAGACAATTAAACAAACTGCCCAGCACCATAACCAGAGACATTCAAACTGCAAACAATGACAAAAGGTTGACATTTTCCATACTGTAAACAGCTTTTATTGAGACACTGGAACAAGCATCCAGATTATGAAACTCCCCTGCCATAAGGCCTACCTTTTTCATTTACAAAATAATACTATAATTAAAAATTCACAATCAGTAACTGCTATAGGTAAATGGCAAAACACTGCCTAAGACATTCGTTTAGTCCATATAGCAGGTAATGTCTGTAACACAACTTTTTGTTCAAATTGTACTCCTAGTCACTTTTGTAAAGTTGTCATTCTTTGCCTTAATTTATTCATAAAATGTAACTCAATGGTTACAATAGGTCTTCTCTGTTTTTTTTTAGGATCTTTTAATTTGTTTAGCTTATTGTCCTTAGACTTGGGCTCTTAGTTCAAAACCATTGTATAAATTAAACTTACATCGTTTTAAATTTTTTTTTGTTTTATGATTTTTAAGTTTAGTTCTTTTATTGCCTGTCTAATCTTTGTAAAGCTAGCTATCCCAACAGAATGTTAGCCCAACCCTGAGATGATTGCTAATACCAAAACCACCCTGAGAAAAATATTCCTTCCATTCTATTTGTTACTGAAATTTGGACTGAATCTCTAGCATAGACCTCCATACCTTCACCTGCCTGGGAACAGGGACAAAGGAGATAGGTCCATCCAAGTGCTAAAGGACAATTAAGACTAACTTCAAAATGATTGGTCAGTGATGCTTTCAAAGAAAGAACTTAATTAAAAGGGGAGAATGAGAAAGTTGATTATACATTGGGTCATTCTTGTCATGCCCAACTAAATCAAAGGGACAGAAGGATAAAGCACTTGGGGCACACAGCACCTGCTACAAGAATTAAATTTTCCCCAAGCCTAACTGCTGAAGCTAATGTAACCTGAAACCAGTTTTATCTAATAGCTACTGAAACAACCTGATGTAACTGTAAGACCCACTGCTGTCTCTCATCAATCAGAGCTTGTCAGCTTCCCAAAACTTGACTAGTGCTAATGAACTTTCTTTCAAAACAATATGTAACGTTTCTTCTTTTTATAAAACCTCCAACCTTCTCTTTCTTCTTTGGACATATGAAGACCACCTGATTTGTGTGTATGCCATGAATTGCAATTCTTGCTTCCCAAAGAGAACATTAAATTTAGAGATTCATCTGAACACTGAATGAATTAGTATTAGCGTTACTCTATTAGAGATTATTAATGAACAGTAGTAACTTAAAAACCATTACTATTAGTTTTAGTGTTACTCTATTAGAGATTATTAATGAACAGTAGTGATTTAAAAACTATTACACATAGCCAAAACAATCGGAATCAATACCCTATTTTAATAACTGTGAGATTCTACTAGTCATAACCTAATGATAAGATACAAACTCCTCTGAAATTATGTATATATTTAAAAAATTTAAAGAGAATTAAATTTGTGAAAAATAAACTTTCATAATCTCATCACCACATTACCATTACTATCATTACTATATGTATTCTTTTTTATCATCATTCTTATACAAGCCTGTTTCAGACTTATTAATATTTGTTCAGTAAGTATTGGTATTTTTAAATTCAATTATTTTTGCACTTCTCAAAACTCTTGGTCCCTTGCAACATCTATCAATCATTAATATTTAAATTTGTTTCATAGTTCTTTTATTTGGATTATAAAACTCATGTATTATGTGGCCTCTCATTAATGTTTCTATCTAATACTTTGTATAGCTAAAATATTAATTAATATGAATAAAATGAATTTTTAGTATTGGAATTGACTTTAAAATTTGGTTTAAAACAACACAAATATAGAAAGATTTGAAGAGGGGGAAAAGCATTAGTTACCTGAACCTTCCAATTCTTCTTAAATGTGAAAACATTTCACCCCCTGGGACATATTCCATAACCATGTATAAATTAGAATTATCCTATGAACAAATGAGAAAACAAATCAAAATTATGGAACTAGGTTAAAAAATATTTTAAGATTACACCATGTTCAATTAGAAAATGATAAATTTAAAATCCGTCTGACATAGAGAATAAAAAGAAAATCCTCTAACTTTTCCATATGGGGGCATTCATCTTTCTTTTCCTCTAATGTGCTTGCCATAAATTAATCTGGGACTTTTGCTATTCCTGCTCTTGCAGGGAACACTTAACTGTGAACAATTCAACACTAACTAAGGCAACAAGATGATGCTCTAGCATATGTGAAGGCATAACGGAGGTGAAGAAACAATTTGTAAAAGTTCCTAAGAATTTTGCATTTTATGTACAAGACACTAATGATTTTAATATCTTAACTAGATGGATCCTCATTGACTTAAAGAATAAAGGTGGAAAAAAGATTAAAATGTTTTATAAGATTCAACTTGCAATAAGCCAGGTATAATTTCAAAGAGATGAACAGCTGCCGATTTAAAGAACACATCTCCTGCAACTTTATTGGACTCTTGAGTAGAGGAGCAAAGATGGTTCTGCCTTGTACCAGAGAAAAGACTAGAACACAAGTTACCAAGTAAAGGAAGATGGTGAGATTATGGCAGAAAGGGTTCCAAGAATGGGTATAAGAACTGCGTAATAAGATATTGCTATGGTTTTCTATAAATGGAACATTTGATATTGTTAACACCATCTCATGAAGAATCACATATATTACTTTGAACAATTTCCCCAAGAACACCTAAAATCTTTTAAAATGTTACCTAAGTTTATAAGCATAACAGGATTTCATTACATGAGAACTAAAGATATTTCCTTTTTGCTTTTTCATATTCTATAGGCTTAGAATAGGTTTAGAATCCTATTCTGGTTTTGTCATCTGGTTTAGAATCCTATTCACAGTATCATATTTTAAAAAATACACCAGCTTGAAAATACCTTATGTAAATATTGTTGACGTTTACCTTAAAAGAATACTCTAGTCGAACAAGAAAAGGAAAATTCACTGCCTGTAATATTCTTTTCTCATTCAAAGTATGCTCTATTTGCTTCAGTTTAACAACCTGTAATTGAGACATAAATAGATTTCATGTATTTAAGCAAAAAGCTATTATCACTTTAAAAGAAAAAATAATTTTTTTCCACATATTACTGACTTTGGACAAGCAAAATTACTAGACTTGGATAAGGAAGATAGTAATTGGCAACTATGATTCAAATAAAAGGCCTAATTGAGGATTTAAAACTTGGTCTTAAGAAGGTCAACTCTATGGTTTCAGCTGAGAACCGAAAGCTAAGTAGGAACAAGAAATAGACTCTTACAAATTACTTAAAAATTTAATATGTGAAAATGCATAGGTCTTAATGACTTATGATCTACTAAACAAGCTGGTCTAAATGCAATAAGTAGGTATTGATTTCAAATATTTAAGAAGTTGAGCAATGAAATTAAGAACTAAGGAAATACCAATAGTTGAAATATAGGAGCAAAAATAAACAATCTGTTCATTTTATAATACTTGAACAGATACAGGTACAAATTGTGAAAATCCATTTACACTGTAATAAAAGAGGACACAAAAATGTTGGAAAACCACTACTGTGTCTTCATAACAAACAGGTCGTTTAAATGTGATCATGCTTCCTCTGGATTGTCTACTCAACAGAAGGAGAAAGTGCTTTATCTTAACTTCATGAACTGTGACTCCACATGGGATTCTATTTTGGGTTTAAGAAAAAGTGGCCTACATAAATAACAGCCCTATACACTGGAAATCATTAGAAGGTGGCATTCTTTCTAGCCAGAGGTTTATTATCAATGCAGGGAGAGACACAGATATCACACAGTTAAATATACAGAATAAAAGTAATTAGGGATTCCAGCCAGTTGTTGCCACACAAAATTAGAAGTATATCCAAGATATTGAGCAAAGAATAACTGACCAGGAATCCAAAGATCTGTGTTCTACTCTATGCCTCCTATTCAGCCAACTTTGTGACTTTGTAGATGTTATTGCAACAATTTCCAATCTCAGGTTTTTTCAATCTCCCAACATGAAGTGGGTGGGTCACTGCTGCCCACAATGTAACTAGTTACAGAACCAACAGTCCATAATTATCACAATAAATTACAGTTCTCCCTTAGAGCTCCTGGGGGATTGGTTCCCGGATTTCTGCAGAAACCAATTGCCTGGATGCCCAAGTCCCTGGATATAAAATAACAATAGGTTTTGCATATAACCTGTTCATATCCTCTGCATATTTTAAATAATCTCCAGGTTATGTATCTTATCTGATGCGATGTAAATGCTGTGGAAATAGTTGTTACGCTGCCTTGTTTAGGAAACAATGACAAGAAAATAGTAGGCACATGTTTAGTACAGAGGTAATTTTTTTTCAGGTATTTTTCCATCCATGGTTGGTTGACTTCATGGCCTTGGAACCCAAGGATGTGGAAGGCCAACTACGTATTAATTATCTATCATATAGTCACAAAACATGAGAATACAAAACCAACTAAGAGTATATTATAAATGTCTTACCACAAAAATAAATGAGATGGTCATTATGTTAATTAGTTTGATTTAAGCATTTCGCATTATATTATTATATTATATTATTTTGCATTATTTTCGCATTAAATCATCATATTGTAACCCATAAATGTATACAGTTATGATTTAAGGAAAATTAAGTAAAAAATGCAAATAGAATACAAATGAATGCAAAAATAAAATCATTTGAATGTATGAACGATATCATGACACTCCATCTGTTTAATAGTCTAGCTGATAACACTGGAGTTAACCCTGCGGGTATACAACAGTAAATACAAACCTTCTGCTTGTCTAAAATCTTCATGGCATAATACTGTTCCGTGGCTTTATGTTTCACCAACATGACTCTTCCAAATGAACCTGTTCCAAGGGTTTTTTTCCTTTCAAAATCCTCGAGCCCAGCATTATTCTACATACACATAAAAAAAAGTAACTTTAAAGTTAGAAATACCCATAAGAAGACTATGATCATTGTAATTGCTTTAATAATATATAATCGGAATGGATAATTCAATATATAACTATCCATTTTAAAACAATACAGAAAGATAATTGAGACTCCAGGATATTGGTTCTATTTTTCCCCTTTGAATAAGAAAGGATCTAATATCTGAGAAGATATTGCAAAACAGAACGTTATAGTAACAGGAGAAAATAAGAATCTCAGCTGAAATATTAAAGGTCATATTCTAACATGCATCTTGAGTACTGGGTTTCTAATAATTAGTTCTATATTTAGTAGTTACAAACTGAGCAGAACTATGCTGACAAAGACTCATGTAAGCCACAGTCTCAGTGCACTTGGAAAGAACTGTGATGAACAGCTGGGCTACAGGATCAGAGTCCTTTCCCTGAGTTACCTCTGCGGAAAGCACTGTCTTTCTTCGTTTCTGTCTTTACACGAGCTTATGTAATAGAACTTGATAATGGATCTTTACACGAGCTTATGTAATAGAACTTGATAATGGCACGAGAGATCCTATGGGCTCTTTCTCCCTGATGTTATAATAATCCAGCATTACCTAAAACAGTAACAATGAGGAAAGAGGAGTTCCTCATTCCACAAAGAACCAAAAGGCAGAGTCCCAGAACAATAATCAGACTCATTTTTTGTTTCCTTGAATGGATGTTTTGTTACAAGGAAACATCTTTGTTTGGCTCTGACTACAGCACAGAAGCAAAGAATTGGAGGCATAAATCTATTGAATTTGTTGCTGCCACAACAATATGAAAATTACTTGGAATAAATTATGTGCTCGATAGCAACAAGTAGTAATTGTTGAGCCATTTATTTAATAGATTTTCATTACAAAGATCTCCATATTAGAAAAACATTCAAAGGTCTAGTCTGTAGAGTGTTTAGCTTGAGAAAAATGTGATGCAGAATGATTCTTGTATAAGAAGAATCTGGATAGCTACTGGAGTTCACTGTGGTTGGCTTTGATTCCCATTGCAAATCCAACCTTGTCTTCTGAGACGCACTGTAGCAGCTTGTTGGATCATTAGAGAAAGTGCAAGCAATCTAAGGTTTATGTATAAAACTTGTTTTCATCCTATTTTAATTTCACACTTCCAATAATTTTAAATCATCATGAGATTCTTTATCAGTACAAAAAAAGCTCTTATAATTCTAATTGAATTAATTAACTTTATGGATTAATATTTAATTTTTCATTTTCTCAACATAGATCTGTTAGGGAGATAGTTAGGATTCCAGCTCTCCTAAGGAAAAAGGACACAATGGTGCTTTGCCTTAAGGCTCCTGTAGCAGTTGCCCCACTTGGAAGAGGTCAGTGGGCTACATCTTAGGCCTGCTCCGCCTTAATCCTCTGCCACAGCTGGAGAAAGGAGTGCCTGGGGCCAGACATCCAGGAACAATAGGATTTAGACAGCAATTTAGAGCTAATTTTCATGCTCTTAACTGTCCATCAAAAGTGATTGCTCGGTAATGCTGGAACTCTGTGGAATGATCCCGCCCAGACAGTGTAAAACAACCCCAGACCATTACCAGAACCTCTTCTTTCGTAGGGACAGGAGGTCATTTGCTGTCTATGATGAACGTATTTTACTCTGCAAACCTATATCTTGCCCTTGCTCTGTAAGCCTATCGTTCTCTCCCTCAATAAACGTTGTTTCGCACTTGCTTTGGAGGGTGTGGTCATTCTTCAGCCACGAGCCTACCAAGAACAGAGAGTGCAAGCAACTGCCTGAACCCCCACAGGTAGACTGAATCTATTTACTACATGTAATGAATAGCTTGTAAATAAAGATGAAGGGGAAACATAAAAAAGAAAATAATGTTTAACATAGTCACAAATAATAGACACGAGAGTTATTAATAGATGACAGAACATCTCTTTAGGCTAGTCATTGCTTTTCTTTGTAGTATAAAAAATATGCCACCTTCCTCATCTCCTGTAAGGCTTCCTGTTACATAACATGTAACATTTTGTAATCATGACATCTAACCTTTGTGACTGTGTTTAAATCACAGGTCATGCTGTAGAGGTGTCCACTGTCTGTGCCACTTTGAAAGAAGCGTTGTCTTGTGCTAAATACACAAATACTAGTGAAAGCTGATGAGCAAAAAAAAAAAAAAAAAAAAGGTCTTTGTGTAATTTTCGGGAAACCTGCCACCACAGATAAACACAAAAATCCTGACCTCGTCTGCATGTGGCCCACAGGCTGCAGGGTGAGCACCTCTGTCTGGCATCTTTAGAAAACATTCTTGAGAATTCTTTAGTGGAAAAAAATACTTGAAATGAAAACTTCTTTTTGTCAGAAAGAAAAGACTTTCAATATTTAATTGACTATTGAAGTTCAGGCATTATTTATAATTCCAAAATAGATATTTTGGGGACGTATAGGACGTATATTTTGGGGACTTTTTATATATAGTTTTTGGATCTGACGTCCTTACATTATATAGAACATATCCCATCAAAATGTTAATAAAAGTGTCCTACGTACTTGGTATATTGCCAATAGCCAAATATTTGTGATTAAGAATTTGAAACTACAAAAGAACTCTTATTGTTCCAATTAATAAAAATAAGTATACTATCAAAGGCATAATTCAAAATTAAAATATTAAAAATAATAATATTTTATAGCAACATATAATTAGTATTCAAAATTTACAGTTATATATCATACTAGAAATTAGCTCCTTCTCTAATTTAGGTATACAAAAATCATTAATTAATGAATTGAAATTTAACATTATATCTAAATCCCCAATTTAAGTTTATGTTTACTAATGCTATATGAAAATTTAAATTTCTGAGGTAGCAAATTTCTTAGGCAAGAATGATGATTTTACTTAACATGGAACATTTAAATTGAAGAAAATCTACATATTCCTTACCGGAGGAGGATTTTCCCATTTTTTCAAGAAGTCTTCTTTTGCTTTGGCTAGAAATTCTTTCACTGAAAATATACATAAAAACAAATTTATAAGAATATTTACATTATATATATGAATATGTATATTAACTATACATTTTCATATTACATATAAATATTATCTCTTAAAAAACACAGACTTATATTGACTAGTGTGATGAAAGGTGTATTTACCACTGTGTTAAACTAGAGAGCTATTTAGTGCCTAAAAAACAAGAAGCAGATACTTGCTGAAATTTGTAAGGAACTCTAATATTGTTCTGTATGGAAACCACTTTGATAATTTCAAATCTATTAACAAATCTCTACTGTCCTGAGAACAGTACTTCTAATATGTCAGAAAGATAAGGTAGGGCAGTTAGAAATCAATCCAAAACAAAATAGTGATTGAAAAAACCAAAGTGACACTAACAGAGCCTTTAAACACAAGACATGAAAACACGTAGAGAACGTGAACCTGTGATTTGTGGAATTTCAGAAATAATTGGTTTCGATGAAGAGCTATTTCCTGACATAAGGATTTATGTTATTTGTGTTCTCTATACCAAAGGCTAAGAGAAAAGGAAAAACCACTGACTAACACATATAGGATATCCACAAAGACTTAAACAAATAACATAAAACAGAACAAAACAACACCAACCAAAATCGAAGCAGATTAAAAGTCTCATTCTAGGTTTGGGGCAAAAACTAAATATCTGAATGCCTAATTAAAAACTCACACCAAAGTAAGACAATTCAAAACTAGATATTCATACCTCACTAACAGCCACACTGTTTTTTGGAGCAGTGGTTTGAAGTTAATAATTTGTAAATTAAATGATGAACCATTTAAAAGTTTTCCCCCTTACACTGTCTTTTTACAAAGTTATTAAGAATGATTTCTGTTTACAAAACAACTTCGGGCATTTATAGACAAATAATAGGGATAAAATTCCAAAGAGATAAAAAAGACATTAGCAAATGTATTCTGGTTCTTATTGTTAGGTATGAAAATAAAACCTAGATGTATTTATTTTAGTGTTGTTTTTTCTTTTATTTTGTTCAGAAAGTTCCCAATATTCCTCTGTTAGAATCTACAAGAAAGAAAAACAACAATTAATAGAATTTGAATAGCATAGAGATAGCTAACAGCTGGAGTAGACGAAGTAAACTTGAAGTGACACATTGGTAATTACTCTAGAAACATTGAAGGTGATGATGGTAAATGTGAGGAGGAGGATGATGAGAAGACAGAGTTTAAGGTGGATGTGAAGAACTCACAGATTCTTTAGGTCCTTTAACGATACTGTAGTATGTAAATCAGGCATTTAAAAATATATATTATTATTTCCTTCTTTAGCCCAACATAGTCCCTTTGACAAAACACTGCTACCAACCAAAAAGACTGTTGGCATTTTAAATATTTTAATATTTCAAAATGATGATGATAGGCCTTAAGAGCAGACATTACTTATTAGGTAACACTAGAGTATAAACTTCTGAAGACATTATTTTTACTACTTTCTATAAGCTGTATTTTCATATAAATATTGTTAATGCCTGTTTTAGACAATTTGAAAAAATTAGGTTTTAAAATTAGAATTTTCCCATAGTAGGTAAATCTTATGCACCAAAAACATGAATCTAATAATTTAATCTAATTACCCAAATATGATCTAATTCTTCTCTGGGGATGGATTAAGGATGACAAATTCTTTCATTTTCTTGGATTTTAGTGTGGTACAAGTCATCTTATTTCTAGAAGTTAATATACTAGTTACAACTGATGAAGAAGGGTTTTATAGGTATGATTTTTTTTTTTTGCATGGAGCAAATATATCTGTACATGGCTCTGACTTAGAAATAATGCATATAAAATAAATTAGAAGCATAATTTATTGCAAAATGCAACTGTGACTTTTAGGAAACAACTGTGATTCCCAAAATATACCTCTTATTTCTTTTGAAAAATATTTTTAGTTGTCTTTTATTTATAGAACTTGCGCATTAAGTTGCAGGACAAACTCTCCAGATGCCTGTATGAGTATGAATAATTTAGAAATAAGAAAGAGAATCAAGGAAAGAAAAAAAAATCCCTAACATCCCATTTCAGCTTCTCCTGCCACTTTCTGTTAAGTGGATCTAGAGTTTTAAAAAAATAACTGATCAAAGAAAGGCCTTGCAGTCTCTGCCAAACCCAGTAAGTTGAGAAACATTCCTTTTCCCTGCGATGATGATCTAAAAGAAAAATTTCAGGTGTTACTTAATTTTATTCACTAATAGAATTTTCAGGAAATAGTCTCTGTACTCATCAATATTCTGAGTTTACTGTCAATTAACACTGTAAATTTAAATAACTAGAGAAAAGCATTTAGAAGTAGGATTATGGTTAGTGTTAGGGTTAAATAACATTTTACATAAAAGTTTTATGTAAAACTGATCAGAAATGGGTATTAGTCAAAGATACTCCATTTTGTAAATTATATCAATCCCTTTTCCTTAAAAGGGATTTCCTTTTAAGTAAGGATGAGAATTAATTATAACATCATTGAATATTTTCATGAAGAAAACTTGGTGTCTGAAATAACTTTTTGTCATATGAAAAATACCCACACATACACACGAAACCTCTAATTTACATAAGCATTATTTAGATACAAAGATGCACACAGGTAGCTCTTTGCAAAAATAGGTTAACCCATATATGTATAAATAACAAAATAAAATTACTAAAAATAAAGTACCTTATAATATGTTGGATTCTGAATAACTCTAAAGCAATAAGTAATTCAGACCACATATATTTGCTTTGGATTTTATTTTTAGAAAGTGTTTCTAAATGTTTCTCTCCGGTAATATAAAAAATTTCTATCCACTGACATACCTGTTGGCAGATAATTAATAAAATCAGAGGTGGGAGAAGCAGCTAGATTCAAACATTGCACCATATTCAATCTACAGTTCCCTATAAAGCATATACTTTGAAATTCTCAATTTTATACTTTGCTAGTATGCTAATACATAAGCCATATCTATATCTAACTTTGAAACCATGGTGATTTAGAGCCTGGCACATCTGAGTTAGAATATTAGCTCTAATACTTCTCTGCTGTGTGACTGTAGATAAAAGGTCTATCTTCAAAGTCTCAAACAGTGATTTATAACTCTTCATGAGAAAAAATATATTTTATTCTACATTGATCAATAATGGAGCCAACTAGATACTACAAAAATAAGAAAGGCATACCAAACATTAATTTAATTTATCCCCAGAAGTATAAACTTTCAATTATATTTAATTCTATCTTTAATTTGTTTTATTTAGAGTCTATCATATATTGCATTCTGAAAGAAATGAGCATTCCAAAGGGATCTACAGGTTCACTTAAGGTTTACTTGCAGAAACAGTTACCCACATTCATGAGATGATAGAAAAAAAAAAAGATAATTTTGAAGCATTTCCAAAAATTTATAAAAACACAACTTAATTCTTATCCTCCCAAATATTTTTGAATATTTTTACATTTAGGAAATAGTTTAAAAATCAGATTTCAAAGTGCATTTTAAACATTAGTAAAATTGACTAGAATTTCAAGATGGCACAACTTTATCTCATATAATTCAGATAATTCTAAGTAGTATGATAAGAATGTTTCACTAATAATATTTAAATAAACTTATGTATTAGCTGTGTTGGGGTTCTGTGTTAGATAAACTAGATCACTGCTTACCTTACAGAGATCATGTTGTTACTTAAAGTATGCCATTAACCAATTCTTAAAAGAGAATCATATTTGTCACAAGAGTTCACAAATTTATTTTAAGATTTATGAATAGATTACAACTACTCTAAATGTTGAGTTCTCTACTTTTTGTAATGAGATAAATCTTGCCTTCTTATTCTATACAACTCTACCTTTTATTCAATTCATATTAGAAAAATACAAAGGAAACAAGCAGATAATAGAACAAAATAGAATAAAAACTTCCTTGATAAATACCCAGTTAATATATTAGCTCTTCCACTCAAAATTTACAACAGTATGTATTTTTTCTAAAGCCACTTATTAATCTGAGTAATCTAAGTGGTGTGTGTTAATCTGTCTTTTGCACATCTTCCACTGTTTCATGATGCCATATTTATTGTGTACAAATTTTACATAGGAAATTGTAATATAAATCATTTCTATAGATATATCCAACATAAAATGAAACAAACCATTTCCTTCATCAATAAAAATATTTTGTTAACTCAACATACTTTAATATAATATAACTTTTGAAAGGCAAATAAACACTTGCGAACAACCAAATAAAAAGTTTTAAAGTAATATTTGTTGTATTAAAAAGTAGTTGCCTACCAGATATTTCTGAAGAGGAGCAAGCTTGTGACCAAAAAAAAATTAATGAAACAATTATTAAATTACACTTATAAAAATAACAATTAGCATAAAGTTACCTATATGCATTTTTCCAGAAAATTATATACCACCCCCCCCATTAATGTAGAAACTCAGTTACATGTATTTGACTGCATATATTCAAACAGGACATCTTTAAATTAAATAGTAAAGAAATGAAATCAATAACTACTGGTTAGTGTCAAAATCAATACCATTCTAATTTTTCTTAAAAAACAACTAACAAAAACTTAAACTCCTGAGACAATAGGGCTAGTAATTTGAAGAAGGAAATGTAGAAACAAGTCCTGTAATTATTGCAATACCTTCTCTGGACTTCTGATAGTCAGTTAAACTTTAATGGAGGGAAGACATAGTGAATTATAACACCTTCTTTATCCCCTTCTGAGAAACTTCTGTCTTTTACATATTCCACTTCCTTGGTTCTTAGTTTGGGAATTTTTTCAACAACATTTATTGAGCACCATTGAGTGGTGTCAGATTCTGAGAATACTACAAAGAATAAACATATCTCCATTGTTAGGCAAATGAGGAGCTAAATGGGAGAAAGATGAATCATTATTTTGGAATATGATAAGGATTACAATGAAGGAAAATATAAGGTGCACTGAGAGCATATAAGAGAAAATTCTTGGATAGTAAGATAAAGCATAATAGGGGACACAGCATTTGTGCTGAGTCTTGAAGAATACAGAATTCTTCTGGCAGGTAAAGTTGGGGAAGACATTCTAGGTTGAGATGACCTTTCTAACAGGCATGGAGGAAGAGCATGGTTTATGCAGAAATGGAAATTGACTTGCAATAGTTGCAGCATAGGGGAGGAGTGTACAACAGCTGTGGGAGGGGAGGTGCGCTGACAAGCAGGTGCCCGAGTATGGAGGGCTTGTTTGCCATAGTGATGCTTGTCAATGAGTGGGAAGGAAAGGGAACCTGTGAAATAGTTCACAGTTGCTGAACTGTATTTCTTTAGGGAAAGTAAGATGGCTTGCTAAGAGTAATGAGGGATGACGAGGATTAGAGGCTGGAATATTTTAAAACTCAATGGCCGTCTATATAAGGAATAAAGGAAAGGGCTAGTCTAAAATTTTCTATTGGGAAAGAACAAGTATTAGGTACTGTGAGAAATTACATGTTGCTACTTGGGAGGCTGAGGCAAGAGAATTGCCTAAGCCCAGGAGTTGGAGGTTGCTGTGAGCTGTGTGATGCCACAGCACTCTACTGAGGGCGATAAAGTGAGACTCTGTCTCTCTACACACACACACACACACACACACAAAAGAAAGAAATTACATGTTTTATAATGCTTTTTTTTAGTAATAATAGTTCAAAAATTTGTAACTAAACAGATTGCAATTCATATGCCCCCTACTGTCTTTGTAATTATTTTCATCTCTCTCCTTTACCGTAATAAAAACATTATTGTGTTTTGGAATTATTTAGTATAGTCAGAAAGTACAAAACAATACTTTCCCATATGGAAATGGAAACTGAGGTAAATTACCTATGAAAATATCAAGTTTTATCAAGAAATAACAGAAGAGGACAATCTTTCAAAATCTCCGGGAAGCATAAATCTAAAGGAATATATAATATTAGTCTACTTTTTGCCCCCCTTACTTCAAACACCCACCTCTTTAGAACTCTGTATTCTGTAGTTCTAAGAATGCCCTTGTCTTCCCCCCATGTACATACTGTACTACAAATATTTTCAGTCAGCAGACTTTCTATAATAATTAAATATAAAATATTCTAAATGCCATAAAATACACAATCCACTTTACAATAATCAAAACAACACAATATTCTGGTAAAAATGGTTTCCTACCAGATTCATCTGATGATTTGCGTGCTTGGTCAAAAAAAAATACATTAAACAGAGATTAAATAACATATAAAATAACATACCCACTGGAAGTTACCCATTCATAAATATTTGCTGGTATATTACACATAGAAATACAATGAAAAACATTCTTAAGCATACATATTAGAGAATGTCTTATATAAAGATTACAAGTTCTTTGAAAAAAAAATATATATATTTAACCAACCAAAACCCTACTTGGAAAATACATTTATAAATTGTCATATTCCATCCCTTCACTCTGAAGGATAATTGTGGTCCCTTTGCTGAAGCGGTGCTTTAATTGCCTTACCTATACAAACATGTTCTTTCAAAGTCAATTCACTAAAATTGACCTTAAAAACAATAGTGGGTACAAAAAACAACTTTAATACTGTAATTGGATTTGTCCAGTTTACTGGATTGGGCCATGCCTACCTTTGATTTCTAAGATACTAATTAGTCTTTCTATAAACACTAAGGTCTCACATGAATGAGTGTCTGGAAATTTAATAGGCAGTAAAAGCTGCATTTGCTATGACAATATTTATTTTACTCTTCTTTCCTCTTTCTATGCTTTATGATTTGTTAATTCCTTATCAAGTCTTGGTTACAAGTGAACAGTATCTTGATTCACTAAACTGTGGAAAAATAGAAATTTCATTATAGATTTTATAGAGATAAGAGCATACAAATTTTTAGGAGATGTATTTAAGTAATACAATTCTAGAAAAAGAAACTTATTTGGCATCTGCATGGGCGGATGGATAGAGTATGAATCCACGGAGTGTGTTCACGCTTTCTCTTCTAACGGTTATTTGGAGGTACGCAAGATTTTCTAGACCATCCATGCCATGTCTGATTGGAGATGTTTCCTATAGGATTTTATAATGAAAACTTAAAACTAAATTTATAGTTATACAATGAATGACCCAGGCAATCTTTGATATGTTCTTTGAAATACACTTTACTTCCTTCATTGTTCTCTGGGGCTTTTTTCATAGAAATAGCTACCATAATCATATGTTAACGAATTTCCAGACATTTCTAAATTCAAATATTGTCTTGCTGCCAGACAGTATAGAGGTAGGAGTAAATCTCTAGATGACAGAAATGTACGTTACCAACTTACATAGTAACAGATGACTCAATAAATGGACGTATCAATTTACAGCCCTCCCACCACATCGCCATATCATCAACAAATGTTAATGTCAGACTTTGCAATTTTTGCTAATCTTAGTGAGTATGAAGTCACATCTTTTTGTTACAGAGTAAGTAAATATCTCTCAGCAGATGTTATAATTTTTCCCTTAAAGATCTTATTACTCTTATTTTTTTTTGCAGTTTTTGGCTGGGGCTGGGTTTGAATCTGCCACGTCCAGCACATGGGGCACAGGCGCTACCCATTACTCTTTAATTAGATTTCTTCCCTGGTCCTTTAGAGCCTTAGTCACATTAAAAATAATCATCTTTTATTTTTGTTGCTGATGTCTAGAACATAGTCGATATTTGTATATCGATTATATTATGTCTGGCAATCTGTCCAGAATCTCTTCTCAATTCCAAAGTCGCATTGGTGGAATCTCTTGAGTTTTCTATGTAGACCTTACGTATCAGCTGTAAATATGGGCAGTTTCGTTTTCTCCTTCTTTTGTCTTATTGTGAGGTGCTGACTAGCAGGGCAATGGTGTACAGAACCAGAGGTAGGGGGCATTCTTCTCTCTTTCCCAACTTCGGACAAAATGTTCCTAACTAATTCTCTTTTCTTATACTTGTAAAACTATCTTAGACTCAACAAATGAATATAGTTCCTCTTTTTCAATGCTCTGGAAGACACTGAGACTGAAATTTTTCTTCTTTGAATGTTTCCTAGAATTTGTAGAACGGTCCTAATTTTTTGCTTTGAATGAAGATTTTGACTGTAATTCAATTTATTAAATAGAGATAGTTCTAATCAGTTATTCTAAAAACAGTGTTTCATCAACAAACTTTTGCTTTTAACACATCTTCATTTCCTCTTTCAATGATTTTTGCCAATGCCTTTATTATTATGGTTCTGTTTTTCTTTTGATTTACCATGTCGTGCTTTTCCTAACTTTACTTCCATTGTGAATCTTTCTCCTTTCCTAATTTAAGCATTTAAAAATGTATCTGTATGTATTTTTGTGTATTCTCTAATTACTGAGTAAAAGTTCTCTCTATATATCCATAAATTTTATGTAGTTTCCCTTGTAAATGGGTCAATTTTGTTTTACATTTTTGATGTTTTATTAGAGACACACACGATTTTTTGCTCTTCTGTATTTCATGTCTTAATTTTAAGTAACAGCCTTTCAGGGACAATCCTACTATATCTACTGACATTCTTGGGAAGGTCTAATCCTGTTGTGTCTAAATATCATTTGGAATAGACGCATGGGTATATATACGTGTGGTCTATTTTGTTTTTGATTCTGAACTAAAAGTTCAAAGGGGCTTTCTTTGTGAGAAACCCATAGACTTGACCTGAGAATGTGTCCCTGTAGGGTTTTGTTTGAGCTTCGGCCTGGTGCACAGTATATACTACCAGCTTGCAACTGTTCTGATAATATATTTTATTGGCAGTTCCTAGACCCCACAATTAACATACATTAAAACTTGAAATCTACTTGAGGGAAGGCATTGACTGAATTCTCGGGAGAAGCATCCTTCTCATGCACACACCTCTCCCCTGCCTCTTGGAGCCCAAGCCAAGGAATACGAGAGTCCTTATTTCTCCCTGTGTCAGTGAAGGGGTTTTATTTTCTACTTTATACTTTTGCTGAGGTTATGAACCTTTGAGGATCTGGCTTTCTTTATACAGGGGCCTAAGAAATTCTAAATTGCACAAATCAAAGAACTTGTCTTCCGTCTCCGTGAAGCCATTTTAGACAAAAGCCCTTTGATTATAGAGGTAGGAAAATCTCTTTAGGGAGAAGTATGCTCAAAGTATGCTCCCCCTTGAAGCTCTGGTTTTCATCCACTAGTTCATTTTTTGCATTTTTGGATTTATTTTAATCCTTATAAATTCAGGTATTCATTTAAAGACATGCTGGTTATAGTTTATTCAGTATTTCAAGGTGCTGTTGATCTTCAGTCCTAAAAATGTTTCCAAGTTATCTAGTGTCCAATCCCGAAGTTTCTTGTTAGGCTGTAAGATGGAAAGAGCCCTGGGCATTTGTGGAATTCATTTTTTATGCTTGAAGTTCCAAATTTTCACCAGGATATATTTAAGTGTTGGTATCTTTGTTAATATTGTCAAAACAGGCTCAGTGCCTGTAGTACAGTGGTTACAGCACCAGCCACATACACCGAGGTTAGCAGGTTCAAACTTGGCCCAGGCCGGCTAAACAATAATGATAACTGCAACAAAACATAGCCAGGCATTGTGGTGGGCGCCTGTAGTCCCAGCTACTTGGGAGGCTGAGGCATGAGAATCGCTAAGCTCAAGAGTTGGAGGTTGCTGTGAGCTGTGACACCACATCACTTCACCGAGGATGACATAGTGAAACTATCTCAAAAAAAGAAAAAAAAAAAAAAGAAGTCAAAACACAATGAGCTTTTCTTCAACTAAGTTGTTTTCCTGAATCTAATTTTTTATGATTGCTTCTGTTATATGAATCATATCTGTTCTGTGGGAATGCTATTCCTTCAATTCATAGAATGTCTTACTTTTATTTATTTGTTTTTGTCCACTTTTATGTATCTTACTTTTTACATCATAACTTTTATGGTCACGTCTTGGACCTTTCCCCTACATTCAGGTAGAGTTTGTATTCACTTCATTAATTTACTTTTCTGCAGTGACTGTTCTTTACTGCCTCTAACGTAGCTTTATATTCTTCTGCAAATACCAGGTCTATTTTCTTATAACCTTTCCTGATCACAGCTCTCTTTTAATGCTAGTTTGTTGTTTTATTCTCTTATGTTTCACTCACTGATTCCACGTTCACCTGAAATTTTTAAGAATTAACACAGATGATACCTATAATTTTTTATGTTTATGCTCTATTGCAGAAATATTTTCTAAATGTAATTTCATTCTTTCCTTTTTGAAGAGTGTGATTTTATTCCTCTATGGTGCATAAACTCTTTTATAGGCTCCATGTTACTACTTTTCTTGTTATTCATTCATGGACAATTAGGAGCTTTTCAAAACTTTACAAATGCCCCAAAGAAGGTAAATGGACTTTCCTTTGGACCCCCTCACTTCCTATTTAGGTGTTGTTGGAATCAACTCCTCAGATCTTTTGGTTCATACATATTTACATTATCATTTAAATTATCCAGTAACCTTTAGAACTGAGAAAGCAGCCCAGACTCTATGTGCCTAGCAATCAAGGGAGAGCCTTTCCATATCTGCAAGGAGAAAGGCCACTTTTCAACCTTGACCAGCCTAATATATTCTTGGTTGTCTTGCTCTGTCTATTTTAGATTGAAAGTAAACAGTAGATTTAGTTGCATCGTCTACTCATTTTCCTTACAGTCTTTCTTATAAACCTCATCCCTCCAAGTTAGTGAGGGTAAAACTATTATTTGTTTCCACAAAGGTAAGCTACTCAAATTAGAACTGCTAGTTCGACTTTAGAGTTTGGTTGTAAATCTGATCCTGTACATTTTGGGGCAAATACCTGTCCTTAATTTCAGCACTAGTGCACTGTTCTTGCAATCTTGTGTTCTTATAATATTTTCAGTCAAGATCCCGGAAGGGAAACCAATTAAGTGTCTGTGCTCAAGCCTGCAACTTCCCTGTAAGTCACAGCAGGTCACTGCCTCCTCCACGGAGATTTGCTCTCAACCACGGCTGGGCCCATCAGCGCTTTGCTTAGGATTCTGGCACAGTGAGGCTGCTTATGTCAATAAGCTCACGAATTAGGAGTCCTCATGACTCTGAACCTGGTGGATGACTAAGCTCCTTCTGCAGCAGCACAGAAAACGATGCTGTATATAGTGAGGATAATAAAGCAGGTACAAGGAGAAACAAAGTAAAGAAGTTATGTGATCTCAGAGAGAAAAACTGAGAAAAGGTCCTGTCAGGGTTCCAGTCAGCTTTCCAAATCTCAACTCTACTTTTACCTTGGAACTCCATGACAAACTTTGCATCCTGATAAAATCTGTTACCTTTCTCTGTTTAAGCCTATTTGAGTAGGTTGCTATTTCTTCTAATCGGAAGGGCCTTAAGACAGTTCAATATATTTTTAAAGGGATTCCTTTAGTATATCTTCATAAAACTTGCTTGCAAAACAAAAACTTCACAGGAAGAGTTGTAAGAAAAAAAATCAGAAAGTGAAAAGTCATTACACAATCATAATCGATATTTTTAAACACTAGAAAAGTTCTGACTGGTATAACTTAATCTCTTAATCCTTTTACCATACTTATTCCCGCATCATACAAAGATGATGCGGGAATAAGTAAATACTGTGATTATTGTATTTTCTCAAACAAAAAAACAATCAAAAGACATAACTGATATCCTTTGGTAATAAAAGTGTTCAGATATGTAAAAAATGAATAATATCTAGTCATTCTTGTCTTCTACAAACGTGTATGGGTTGTTTGCTCTGCTTGGGGTGCTGGGGTGATTACTGGAAACACAATGAAAAGGTCCTATTCTTGACTTAAGGAGTTCAAAGTTTAGAGTTTCGAAACTGACACACAAAGATATAATTTCAATGCAATACGTAACTGTTATAGTTTGTAAGTTTGATTTGGGAGTGCAAAAATATCACCTAATTCTACAGAGTCAAGGACAAAGGCACTGAAGAGTGCAGCTGGTTCTCAGAGTGTTTATGAAGAAAGGTTATAAATATGGAAGGGTGGTAAGAAATCTCATGTGGTACAGTGTATATGTGCCAAAATTGGCGAGAGAGTTGCAAATAAAGCCAGAGTGGTAGGCCACTAATCTCCCAGACCTTCCGAAGGAGTTGTTTTAGAGGCAATAAGAGTCATTGAGAGTTTTCAGACTGTATTAAGAAATGAGCGCATTTGCATCTTAAACATTGCAGTGTGGAAAATGGGCCAACGGGAGGTAACTCTGGAATCTGGGGGGACCAGTGAAGTGGGTATTGTGATAGAATTGAGACCAGATTTAGAGTCCCTGATCTGAAAGCATTCCTGGCCTCAGTGAACCAATGGCCCTTGATGACTGAGTGCGTGCCTGAGGGGAAAAGCAAGGTGTCTGATCTTACTTCCTGCATGGACAGTGGGATCATTAACAAAAATCAGAACAAGGTGCAGATTTGGGTATGGGAAGACAAAATAGTACTTCTGAACTGAATGCTCAGGTAATGACGGAAGATGTAGGTGTGGATGAGATTCCTCGGAGAGAATGAAGCATCGGAGGACAAAGATAGATCCTCAGGGAAAACTAACATGTAATTGACAGGCCGAAGAAATGGAATGGCTTTGTAACTAGAAAAGCAGTATATACACATAAATAACAAATGTGTCATTATAGACTTAGACCAAAAGGCCTAACATTTGCTTATTTTTACAAATAATACCACATGTCACTTGTAATTTTCCACATTTCGAAATGGCCAGGGCATTTAACCCCTTATCACATGAGCAAGATCACTTGAAATTGGACAATCTTGCAAAAGCCAGAATATACAGCTGTGACTACTCTGATCCCCGTGATAGAAAAAACATAGAAAAAGGAAGGCCAATCTGATCAAGTCTATCAAATACTATCCATAATCCATAGCTTTCTTAAAAGAGAAATAAAGCAACAGAGAAGTAGCAACAATTTTCTTGAGCTAAATCTAGCACATCCTTGGTAAAAACCTCCAGAACACCACAGTGGCCACCTAAAGATTCTAGGTTCCATGCCAAATTTTCAAAGAGAGAACAAACATTAGTCCAATTCAAAGACATAAAAGTAAGATAACTAGCTATATTCAGTTTTGAGATCCACCGAAATCCTAAGGAACATGAACATGTTGATTTTGAAATCCTAGTCCAAATTGAAAAACCCAAATCAGAAAGATCGATAATGGAGAATAACAATCCAGTTAATTCCCAATATTTTGCATATAAAAATGTTCCTTTAAAGTCTAATATTCTATAGACAAATACATAATAGTGTTTAAGGGGCTCATACTGAATTGCAGCAGGGTAAACAATATTGATCATAAGGAGGTTATGAGGCAAAAAAAGGTTTGTTGATTTTAAATTCTATCATTATACAGCAAAAATCCAATTCTCTCAAGCTCAAAATTCCAATTTCAGTTTTCTTAAGGGTAAAATACAGGTCTATTAGAGAAACCATATAACATTTCCCCTAAAAATATCTGAATCAAAGGTTAACTTCTAAACATTCTCTTAATATGCTAATGAATTATGCTCTAAGCAAGTATTTCTCACTCTAACAACAGGATGTCTATTTTTAGCTGCAGGTTTGGCTTGAAGTGACAGCTTTTATCCCATGATAAACTGCAGTATATACTGTAGTACAATTTCTCCAGAAGCACTTCTGGAGATTTTTAGAAAAAAAGAAATTTTATCATACTAACAAAAAAGAGACTAGTTATCACCAGTGTATTCTAATAAGTTTACTTCACCCCCAAATCTGCTTCTTAAAGATTCAAGAAGCCTCCAAACCCAAAATGCATATATTTATTTCATCATTAAATCCTTATTTCTCAGTGAATTTTAGGTAAAAGCAACAAACAAATCCACAAAATTTTGGCAGCATCTTATCTTTAAGATTAAAAAAATACAACAAAAAGGAATCTAACAAGAATTAGTATTTGAATGACAAAGATAATCAAGGGAAAGTGAAGCTAATTATCTTCAAGATAAGATATTTGTAAAAATTCCTCTCATCATGGTGGGTCTTCTAGTCACCAGTTTATAACACAATTAATAACAGAGCATAACAAATACAATAAATCAGACCACAGAGAAAATTAGAAACTGATTACTGGTGTTGACTATTAACAGTGGCATTAATTGTTTGCAGTTCTTAATGGCTTTAAAAAGCAATTTACTATAATGCCTGATATGCAAAAGCATCGATGCAAAACATAATTCACGGTAGCTCTGGCTTTATATCCTTTTAAAAATATTTTTCCTTCTTATAGTTAAATATTTTTTAAAAATATTCAGCTGCAGAGTCTCAGAGAGCATACTTACCACTCATGATGAAAACCAACCTTTCCAAAACATATTGCTCATAACAACAATCCAGTGGCAAAGGGAATTATGCTAATCTCTAGAGGGAGAAGAACCGTTGGTGTAAACACATACCCGGGAACATGCAGCCACAGAAAAGGAAAAGAGCTTTCTTTTGTTTTAAAAAGAAAAGTCCCTAGAAGCAAAGCATAGCTGCCTAGCTTGAGATACCACTAGTAAACATCAGATTAATGCCAAAGATGTGCATAACGAGACCGAATTTCTTTCCAGCTAGTTATCCTAGCCTCCTTCATATACCACTAGAACAACTCAAAATGGCAGGGAGAAAATGTTCGAACCAGGATGTATAAGATGTTCTCAATTATATCAGCATGAGTTGTTACCACGGCAACATTAGACCAGCATTATCCGTTCACTTGTAACCAAGGAGTAGCTTTTCTAAAGCTTTAAGCAAGCAAGACAAATAAAATACCTTTTTATTTTAGAGCCACATGATTCTAAAATTACCAAGTTCCTTACATGTAAGCACTAATCTACCCTTTTTACATTTTTCAAAGATGTAAAAAATTGCTGTTTTCTTCAAATACTCACACAATCCCATGTTGAACCTGGCGAGGAACAAACAGCAGAATGATTGCACCTAAACGTCTTTCAACTACACCAGCTCTTACTGCTAACTGTGGACCTCGCTGATATTAAAATGCTGTGTGCTGTTGCTAGTGACTATTGGCGGTGAATCTTATTGCCCAGATCGCTGATAGCTTTCATTTTTCATGAGCCAGAAAGCTATACTGCAGCACAAAATGTTAACCATTTAAACATTCTGTATTACAGAAGAGACAAAATATACATATCTGCATTTATAAGGGATAAATGCAGAATGACATTTATAAACTTCCACTGAATTTAGCATTACAAACCATGTGGTATTCAAAGGAAGATAATACATGAAAAAGTTACTGGCAATTCAAATGACAGATTGTATAACAAGGTGAGCAGACTGGATGGCATGGTGAACAGACTGTTTTGATTCCCAGAGACCCTAAATTTGTAGCAAAATGGTACGTGGGATCTACAGAATGGTGCCTTATTAAGAGGAACTTTAGCACGTGAACTTGCCATTTTAAAAGTTGCCAGGTGAGGCAGGACTTCTGGTGATGGAGCAATCAGTAAGGAAATCTCCCCATGAAACAACTCTGGAATTGGACAGATTGTCAAAAACAACGATGTCATGGTTCTGGAAATGGGGCAATCAAAGACAAGAAATTGAGAAGTATTTAGTCATGAAAAACTGCTGAACTTTGCATAAGAGTAGTGGGAGTCTGTGATGTTTGTGACTAGGGCTGCTTCTATTTCTTCACAGACAGCTCAGTCAGGACAGGGCTGGTCATGAAACTAGCAGCTTCATTGCTGGAGCGGGCTGACTTGATTGGGAGTGAAGGCCAAAACCCCATCAGTGATATTGTCAACAATAACATTAAAAAAGACAAGCTGTAAGGGATTAATGGGGCAAGTGCCCAGCTCTACAAATCTAATAGGGTTGGGTAGCAGAATGGTGGTCTAGCAAGAAATTTAACAGGGAAAATGGAAATGAGTCAGATAGAAACTAGATTAGCTGGTTAGACAGAAGGCTACAATATGCACAAAGGGCTCCGTGAAAAGTTAAAGCTGGTGCAAACTGGAAACTGTGTGGACACTGAATGTGTTTCACAGTTCCATCAGCACTGATATGTCCAAGTGTTTGAGCACAACCTTTGACCAATTGTTGAGTAACAACTAAGCTATGGAGACACAGGGCAATTCCTAGGAAGTCAGGTTAGATTTTTAGAATAGGAATAAAACCTCCCAAAATAAAACATAAACAAAAGTAACTGTCAGGGAAGAAGGAATAATAAGAATACAGAACTACTAGAGTATTTTATTTTAAAAAGTCAATTTTTGATAAAAACTGTGATCCATAATGAGTAATAAAGGAAGTCAATAGAAAATGTCCCTGAATGAGCCCAAATGTGGGGTTTAGCAGACAAAGACTTCAAAACAGCTATTATGAACATGTAAAAAGAATCTTTTAGAAGTTGTATTTATGTTTAAAGAATAAAGGGAAATATGATGGCAATGACATAACAAATAGAAAATTTCAATACAGAAAAAACCTATTTAAAAATAGTTTTTTTTCAGGCTGATTGTGGTAGATGTAATCCTGCCTGTAATCCTAGCACTCTGGGAGGTAGAGGCAGGCAGATTCTACTGAGTTTAAGATCAGCCTGAGCAAAACAAGACCCCATCTCTATTAAAAATAGAAAAATTAATTGAGTGCAGAGGCTGAGATAAGAGGACTTCTTAAGCCCAAGAGTGTGAGGTTGCTGAGTAAGACTCTGTCTTAAAAAAAAAAAAGTTTGTATTCAAAAGTACAATAGCCAAAATTTTAAAATTCACAATAGACCAAAAAAAGCAGATTTGTGAGAAGAAATGATAAAATCAGCGAACTTGAAGACAGAAAAAGAGAAATAATTCAGTTGGAAGAACACAGAGGAAAAAGATAAATCCACAGAGCCTCAGAAACCTGTGGAATATCCACGGTACCAGCACATCTTGAGGGAATTAGAAGGAGAAAAGAGAGATGGAGGGTAAAGAAAATACGTTTGAAGAAATGATTGCTGAATCTGTCCCAATTCGACAGAAAACATTAACCTACAGATCCGAGAAACTCAACTAATCCCAAGCAGGATAAAAACAATAAAGATCCACACTCACAACACAAACCTCAGAGTCAAGCTGGTGAAAGGTAGAGACAAATAGAAAACTGTGAAAGTAGCACAAGAGAAATGGCTAATCATGTATAGGAGAAAAATCAGTGAGATTGATAAAGACTTCTCTCTAGAAACGAGAGGACAGAAATAAGTGGAATGACACATTAAAAGTGCTGAAAGAAAAAGAAACAAACTTGCCCATCAACAATTTTATATCGAGGATAACGAGGAGACCGAAAGTACTACTGTTAAAACTTCAACTAGACTCTCTAAATATTAAAATAAAATTCATAAAAACAAAAGGAACAGTATTAATTATAAAAATAAGGAAAGAAAAAATATCACCACTGATGCTAGAGGATTAAAAGGATTACAAGGGAATTCTTATAAACAACTCATGTCAATCACATAAGATAACTTAGGTGAAACGAACAAATTCTTAGAAAGACACAAATTATCAGGACTATCTCAAGAAAAAGGAAAGCTGAATAAATGAACCTGTGATGAATTAAAATACTGAATTTGTAATTAAAATGTTTCCCACAAAGAAAATCTCAGGTCTACATGCCTTTATACCAATCCTGTACAAACTTTTTCTGAATACAGAGAATGAGGGAACACTCTATGAGGCCTGATACCAAAGCTAGGCAAAGATCAAAAGAAAACTACCAACCAATATACATCACAAACATTGACACAAAAATCTTTATCAAAATACCAGTGAACCTAATCTAGCAGTGTATATATAAGAAGGATTAGACCACATGACAATGTAGGATATTTAGTACAGGAAGGTAAGGTTGGTTCAACATTGAAAATCAATTAATGGACTATACTATATTAATACAACAAAGGATAAAACCCAATAATATCTCAATATATACAGAAACAGCATTCTACAAAATGCAACAGCCATGATAAAATGTATCAACAATTAGAACTAGAAGAGAACTTTCTCAAACTGATAAAAGGCATGTGGAGACAGAGAAATCCTATAGCTTATGTCATATTTAACAGTTAAAGAAAGAATGCTTTTCCCATAAGGTTGGGCATAAAGCATTAACTACTTCTACACAACTTTGTCTTGGAGGTTCTAGCCAGTACAACGAGGCAAGAAAAAAGATACTAAAGGCATACAGATTGATAAGAATGAAATAAAACTGCCCTTATTTGCAGAAGATATGATTCTATATGTAAAGTATGCTAATGAATCTGTAAAGAAACTACTAGAATTAAAAAAAAATGAGTTTGACAACATCGTAAGATATAATATTAATATACAAAAATCAATAACATTTGTATATGCTAGCAATGAACAATCAGAAAGTGAAATTAAGAAACAGGTTCATTCACAATAATATCCACAGAAATAAAACACTTAGAAATCACTTTAACAGGAATTGTAGAGTAATTAAATTAGAGAACATCTAAATAAATGTAGAGACCTTTTGTGTGCAAGGATGATAAGACTCAGTATTGTTAAGAAGATAATTTTTCACAAGTTAATCTAAAGATTCAACATAATCTCTATGAAAATCCCAGCAAGATTTTCTTTAGAAACTGACAAGTTGATTATAAAATTTACATGGAAATGCAAAGGAACCAGAATGGCCAAAATGATTTTGATGAAAGAATAAAGTTGGAAGACTTACATTGCTTGATTTCAAAACTTACTTTAAAGTTAAAATAATCAAGACAGCATGACATCAGGCATAAGGACAGACATACTGTTCAGTGTGAGGGAATGTGGAGTTTAGAAATGAATCCTTATACTTATGGTCAATTGATTTTTGAGAAAAGTTCCAAGACAATTCAATGGAGAAAGGAAAGTCTTTTTAACAAATAGGGAAACAAAAATTGGATATACACATTAAAAAAAACTCCAATCCATATCTTCCCACATATATAAAACTTAACTCAAAATAAGAAATTTTAGAATGAAGTACAGATTTAAAATCTTCATTACTCTGGGTTACATACAGATTCCTTAAGATATGATATCAGAAGTATAATCACTAAAGGAAAAAAATGATGAACTGTACTTCACTAAAATTATAAACTTTTGCTCTTCAAAAATAACATTTTAAAATATACCAACACGAATCACAGGCTGGGAGCAAATATATGCAGGTTATATAACTGAACTGGAAAAGAATTTGTGTTCAGAACACATAAAAAATTCTTAAGACTGGGCAGGGCCTATGGCTCATCAAGTAGAGCGCCGGCCCCATACACCAAAGGTGGCAAGTTCAAAACCGGTCTCGGTCAAACTGCAAAAAAAAAAGCCAGAAAAATAGCAGGGCATTGTGGCGGGCGCCTGTAGTCCCAGGTACTTGGGAGGCTGAGGCAAGAGAATGGCCTAAGCTCAGGAGTTGGAGGTTGCTATGAGCTGTGTGTGTGATGCCACCGCACTCTACTGAGGGTGATAAAGTGAGACTGTCTCTACAAAAAAAAAAAAAAAAAAAAATTCTTAAGACTGGATAATAAGAAGACAAACAACTCAATTTTCAAAGTTGGGAAAAGGTTTGAAAATACATTTCTCCAAAGTGGACATATGCATGGCTTGAAAGAACATAGAAATATGCTCAACGTCATCTTTCATTAGGAAAATACAAACTGAAACAGTATTTGTCAAATGCTGATTTACGCCCACAGGATGGCTATAATCAAAAAGACCGATCATACCAAGTACTGACGAGCATGTTAAGAAACCTCAGTGCTCTTAAATTACTGGTGAAAACGTAAAATGGTATAGTCACATTGAAAAACAGTTTGCCAGTTTTTTTAAAAAGGTAAACATAAATTTACCATATGACCTAGAAATTCTACTTCTAGATATCTACCCAAGAGAAATGAAAACATATGTCCACACAGACTTGTTTTCAAATATTTATAGCAACATTATCCAAATAGTCAAAGCTAGAAACAATTCTTATGTTGCTCAATCGCAGAATGGATAAACAAAATGTGCTACATTCACACAAATTATGATAATTCAGCAATAAAAAAGGAGCCAACTATTGATAAGATCTACGATATAGATGAACCTGAAAAATATTGTAGTGAAAGAAGACAGAAACAATAGATTACGTATTATATAATTCCATTTACATAAAATGTCTAGGAAAGAAAATCTAAGGAAACAGAAAGTACATCATTGTTTACCTGAGGTTGGGGTCAGAGAGGGTATAGATTGCAGATAGGCAACAAAAGAAATTTTTGAGGGTAAAAGAAATGTTCTAAAACTAAATTGTGATGATGACTGCACCACATGATAGGTTTACTAATTAACATTGAATTGTATACCTGTAATAAGTGAGCTTTATGATTATGTAAGTTATACCTCAATTTAAAAAAAAATGCCAAGTATTTGTTTACTTAGAGACAGTAGGCTTAAAGCAGATCGTCTTTGCTGTTGGAAGAATCACGTTAGTGGACAACTTAATTATGTAAACGTAAGCCTGTTAGGCAGCTATTATCTTGGGAAAATGACCTAATCAAATCCTTTGAGGCTTGGCAAAGGCTGTTCCTTCTCAATACTCTTTGGTAAAGAGAGATAATTAAGAGAATGAAGATAAATATATCTGCATAAAAATAAAACAGGAATTTTAAAAAGGAGGGGTTAAAACCTAGACCTTGTACTTTCTAAAAGGTTCAGAATTGCCAGAACCTCTTTCATAAATTTTAGGGATAAATCTGTGACTGTTGAGTAGGAAGGCAGGCTAGTCAAAGAGGAAAGGAATATGTCTCAGATGATTTGCTATTACTAATTGATCTATTTTTTTTTTTTTTTTGATACAGCATCTCAAGCTGTCACCCTGGGTACAGTGCCATTGCATCATAGCTCACCGCAACCTCAAACTCTTGGGCTTAAGAGATTCTCTTGCCTCAGTTCTCCCAAGCAACTGGGACTACAGGTGCCCACCACAATGCCTGGCTATTTTTTGGTTGTAGTTGTCATTGTTGTTTGGCAGGCCTGGGCTGGATTCGAACCCACCAGTTCTGGTGTGTGTGGCTGGTGCCCTAGCTGCTGAACTATAGGCCCTGAGCCTAATCAATCAAATTTTAAAAGTGGGAATAATTTTTACTCAAGATAGCTTTGCTTATTTGGGGTCTTTTGCAGTTTGATATGCATTTTAGGATTTTTTTTTTTCTATTTCTATGAAAATGTCACCAGAATATTGAAAGGGAATCTACTGAATCTGTAGATTGCTTTAAATACTATGAACATTTTAACAATATTAATTCTTTTGGTCCATGAGCATGAGATGTATTTCCATTTATCTGAGCTTTATTCAATTTGTTAAATAAACATTTATGGTTTTTAGTACATGAATCTCTCATCTCTTTTGTTACATTTATTCCTAAGCATTTTTTAATGCTACTGCATGTAGGACTGTTTCCTTGATTTCTTTTTTGCATAGTTCATTGTTAGTGTACAGAAACACAACTGATTTTTATATTTTGATTTTGAAACTTTATTGAATTTATTTATTTTATATTTTGACTTGGATCTTTATTGAATTTGTTATTAGTTCTAACAGTTTTCTGGTAGGGAATTTAGGGTTTTTAAAATATAAGATCATATCACCTGCAAATGGGGAAAATTTTACCTCTTCCTTTCCAATTTGGATGACTTTTGTTTTTTCTTGCCTAATTGCTCTTGCCAGTACTACATTGAATAAAATTGGCAAGCCTGGGCATTCCTCCATTGTTTCTGGTCTTATAGGAAAAGCTTTCATCTTTTTACCACTGAGTATGATTTTAGCTGTGGGTTTATCATATGTGGCCTCTATTATGTTGAGGTACATTCATTCTATATCTAATTTGTTGAGAACTTTTAATCACAAATGAATATTAAATTTGTCACATGATTTCTCTGCATCTAAAGAGATGGTCATATGATTTTTATACTTTATTCTGTTAATGCAATGTAGCATGTTTAGTGATTTGCCTATATTGAACCATCCTTGCATCTATGGAATTAATCGCACTTGATCATGGTGTATGTTCTTTTTAACATATTAATGAATGTAATTTCTCTTTTTTTTAAGTAGAGAATTTTTGCATCTATTTTCATAAGGGATATTTGCTTATAATTTTCTTATTTTGTATGATCCTTGTCTGGCTTTGATATCGGGGCAGTGTTGGCCTTGTAACATGAATGAGGAAATATTCTTCAGTTTTGGGGAAGAGTTTGAGAAGGATTGGCATTACTTTCTCCTTAAATATTAGGAAGTTGCCAGTGAAGCCACAAGGTCCTGGGATTTTCTTTGGTGAGTTTTTTCTATGGATTCAATCTCCTTACTCATTATTGGTACATTCAGACTTTTAATTTCTTTGTGAGTCAGTCTTGACAAGTTATATATTTATAGAAACTTATCTATTTCTTCTAGGTTATCCAATGTGTTGGTATATAATTGTTCATCATAATCTCTTTGATATTGTCACAGAAATAGAAAAAAATTCTAAAATTCAAATGAAACCCCAAAAGACTCCAAATAACCAAAGCAACTGTAAGCAAAAAGAACACAGCTAAAAGTATCACAATACTTTCTTTAAAGATATACTATAGGCCAGATGTGATGGCTGATGCCTCTAATTATAGACCTTTAGGAAGCCAAGGTAGGAAAAATGCTTGAGGTTAGGAGTTGGAGATCAGCATGAGCAAGAACAAGGCTCCACGTCTACAAAAAACCAGAAAAATTAGCCATGTGTGGTGGTGTGCACCTGTAGTTCCAGCTACTTGGGAGACCAAGGCAGAAGAATCACTTGAGTCCAGAAGTTTAGGGCTGCATTGAGCTATGATCACACAACTGAACTCTAGCCCCAGTGAGATCCTGTCTAAAAAAAAGATTGAGAAAAAGAAAAAAGATACACTACAAAACTATACTAGTCAAAACAGTATGGTAAATACATAAAAATAGACTCTTAGATCAATGGAATTGAATAGAAAGCTCAGAATAAGTCCATGTGTCAATGAGAAAGGGAGTGTCTCTTCATTGCAAGGAGTTGAGAACATGGACATTCACATGAAGAATAAAATTGGACCCTTATGTCAAGCCATATACAAAAATCAACTCAAAATAGATTAGAAATTTATACCACAAGACTTGAAACTGCAGAACTATCAGAAAATTACATAGGAAAAAAGTTTCTTGACACAGGTCTGGGAAATGAGTTTTTGATGATCCCCAAAACACATGCAACAAAACCACAAATAAACAAATTGGATTGCATCAAAATAAAAAGCTCCTCTCTGCAAAAAAATACAAAAACAAAAACCAATCAACAAAGTAAAGAGACATCCTACAGAATGGGATAAAATATTTGCAAACCATGTATCAGATAAGATATTAATATCTAAAATACATGAGGAACTCAAAGATCTCAATGGCCGAAAACAAACAATCTACTTAAAAATTGGCAAAGGACTTGAATAGACATATCTCAAGAGAATACAGAGAATGGTCAGCAGGTGTAAGAAAAAATGCTCAACATTACTAATAAACATGGAAATGCAAATCAAGGCCATAAGGAGATATCCCCTCACATATGTTCAAATGGCTATTATCAAAAAGACAAACTATAACACATGTTGGCAGGGATGTGGAGAAAAGGGAATCCTTATACACTGTCGGTGGGAATATGATTTAGCATAGGTATTTTGAAAAACAGTTTGGAGATGCCTTAAAAAATTAAAAATTAAAGTACCATATGATCCAGCAATCCCACTACTGGGTATCTAGTGAAAGGAAATGAAATCAGTATGCTGGAGAGACATCTGCACTGCTTGTCCTTTGCAGCTTCACTTAGAGTGGCCAAGTATAGAATCCACCTAAGTGTCCACTGACAGGTGAATGGGTACAGAAAATGCAGCATTTATCAATACAGAGAAATAGTATTCAGTCCTGAGAAAGGAGGGAGTCCTTTCCTGGGAAACGATATGGATGAACCTGGGGGACATTATAATATGTAAAACAAGGCAGATACAGAAAGACAAATATTACATGATCTCATTTATATGCAGATTCTAAAAAGGTCAAAATCACAGAAGTAGAGAGCAGAGTGGTGAGTATCATTGCCAGGGAATGAGGGTGGGGCAGTCATGGAAAAGGGAAATGGGTAGATATTCGTTAAAGGGAACAAAGTTTCACTGAGACAGGATGAATAAGTCCCAGAGACCTGCTGTGTGGCATGGTGACTAGAGGCACACCACATCGTTTTATTGTGCTGCCTTCTTGGAAGATGTTGCACTTCCTAATGGTTTGTGGCAACCTGGCCTTAAGCAAATAGTGGGCACTATTTTTTCAACATTAGATGCTCACTCGGCATCTCTGTATCACATCTTTGTAATTCTCACAATATTTCAAACTTTTTTTTATTATTACATGTTATGGTGATCTTTAATCAGTGATCTTTGATGTTACTGTTATAATCGTTTGAGGTACCACAAATTACGCAAACCTAATCAATGAATGTGAGTGTTCTGACTGTACCACCCACTGGCCATTCTCGTTCCTCTCCCTCTTTTTGGGTCTCCCTTTTCCCTGAGACATAACAATATTGAAATTAGGCCAATGAATAGCCTATAATGGCCATTTAGTGTTCGGTGAAAGGAAGAGCTAATGTCTCTCACTAAGATTAAAAGATAGAAATGATTAAGCTCAGTGGGAAGGCCAAAGTATAGGCCTCTTGCACCAGTTAGCCAACTTGTGAATGCACAGGGAAAGTTCTTGAAGGAAATCAAAAGTGCTGCTCCAGTGAACACATGAATAATAAGAAACATTCTCATTGCTGATATGGAGTTAGTCGTCTGGAAAGGTCACACTGGCCACAACATTCCCTTAAGCCAAAGCCTACTCCAGAGTAAGGCCTTTATAATCGTAATTCTATGAAGGCTGAAAGGGTGGGGGGGAAGCTGCAGAAATAAAGTTTGAAGCTCACAGAGGTTAGCTTATGAGGCTTACGGAAAGAAGCCACTTCTATAAAACAGAAGTGCATGGTGTAGCAGCAATCACTGATGGAAAAGCTACATTGGGTGATCCAGAAGATCTAAGGTAGTTAATGAAGGTGCCTCCACCAAACAACAGATTTTCAATGTAAAAAAACTAGCCTTGTATTGGTAGAAGCTTCCAGATAGTACTTTCACATCTAAAGAGAAGTCAATGTCTAACTCTCTTATTCGGGGTTAACACAGCTGGCACTTGAAGTTGAAGCCAATTTTATTATTGTTCACTTATGATTTTGAAAAATCTAGGGTCCTCAAGAATTATGCTCCATTGACTCTGACTGTGATCCATTAATAGAACAACAAAGCCTAGGTAATAGCACATCTGTTTACAGCACGGTTTACTGAACTTTTTATGCTCCTTGTAGAGATTTACTACTGAGAAAAAAAGATTCTTTTCAAATTCTTACTCTGATTGACTGTGTTCCTACTTGCCCAGGACCACTTACCAAGATGAACAAGAAGATGACTGTTGTTTTTCATGCCAGCTAACACAACATCCATTCTGTAGCTCATGGATCCAGAAATAATTTTAACTTAAAGGTCTTATTATTTAAGAAATACATTTGTAAGGCTAAGGCCATAGCTGTCATAGATAGTGATTCTTTTAATGAATCTAGGCAAAGTAAATTGAAAATCTTCTGGAATGAATTCACCATTGCAGATGCCAGTAAGAACACTCATGATCAAGGAAGAAGGTCAAAATATCAACATTAACAGCAGTCTGGAAGAAACTGACTCCAACTCTCATGGATAAGTCAAATGGGTTTAAGACTTTGGTGAAGGAAGTCACTGCAGATGTGGTGGAAATAGCCAGAGAATTACAAGTGGAGCCTGAAGATGTAACTGAACTAACACAACCTCATGATAAAACTTGAATGAAGCAGGAGTTGCTCCTTATGGATCAGCAAAAAAAAGTGGTTTCTTGAGATGAAATCTACTCCTGCTGAAGATGCTGTGAACATTGTTGAAATGACAACAAAGGAGTTAGAATATTACATAAATTTAGTTGCTGAAGCAGTGGCGGCATTTAAGAGGACTGACTCCTATTTTGAAAGAAGTTTGGCTGTGGATATCAAACAGCATTACAGATACAGGGAAATACTTCTTGAAAGGAAGGGTGAAACTTCCTTTAATGTGGCAAACTTCACTGTTTTATTTTAAGAAATTGACACAGCCACACAACCTTCACCAATCACCAGCCTGGATCAGTCAGCAGCCATCAACACTGAGGCAAGACCTTCCACCAGCAAAAAGATTATGACTCACTGAATGCTCAGACGGTTAGCAATAAAGTATTTTTAAACTAAGGTATGTGCATTGTCTTTTTTTAGACATAATGCTATTGCACATTTAATAGACTATAGAATAGCATAAACACACTTTATATATGCATTTGCACTGGAAAACCAAAAAATGTGTGTGACTTGCTTTATTGTGATATTCATTTTATTGAGGTGGTCTGGAATAAACTTTGCAATATTTTTCAGGTTTGCCTGTACTTGAAAATTGCTAAGAGATTTGATCTTATTTGTTTTTACCTCAAAAAATGATAAGTATGTGAGTTGATGGTTATATTAATTTGGTTGATTTAATTATTCCACAATGCATACGTAGAAAGCCACCATATTGTACACCATAAGTATACACAATTTTATTTGTCAATGATATCTTAATTAATTTTGGGGGGGAGAGATAAACTTACCAATGTAAATGGCTTATAAAGGATGAAGCTAAATAAATCAAATCTGTATTTTCTGCCACTGCACCTATGTTCCTACCATTCATTATATCATCAGTTGTTATAAATGGTATAATAGTTCCCTACATTTAAAAATTGTTTTTAATGTCATTATATTATTTTGGCAATACATTTCTCCTTTTTTTTGTTGTTGTTGTTGTACAGACAGAGTCTCACTTTATCGCCCTCAGTAGAGTGCTGTGGCATCACACTGCTCATAGCAATCTCCAACTCCGGGGCTTAGGTGATTCCCTTGCCTCAGCCTCCCAAGTAGCTGGGATTACAGGCGCCCACCACAACGCCCAGCTATTTTTCTGTTTTGCAGTTTGGCCAAGGCTGGGTTTGAACCCGCCACCTTTGGTATATGGGGCCGGTGCCCTACTCGATGAGCCACAAGCACCGCCCCATTTCTCCTTTTTTATAAAGGGTCTTACTCTGTCACCTGGGTTAAAGTTCAGTGGCAACACCACAGCTCACTGCAACTTTAAACCCCTAGGCTCAAGTAATCCTCCCTCCTCAGCCTCCAAACGTGCTAGGATTACAGGTGGCAGCTGGGCAATAGGGCAGGCCCCTGTAGTCCCAGCTACAGGGAAGGCTGAGGCACAAGGATCCTTTGAAACCAGGATTTTGACGTTGCTGTGAGCTATGATGATGCTGCCACACTCGACTTGGGGCAATAGAGTGACACTTGGTCTCAAAATAAATAAATACATAAAATTAAAAATAAAAATGAAAAGTTAAAAACAACACAGATGGCCAGTGGTTAATTAAATTATGGTACACTCAAATGATTGAATACAAAATGATCTTGTAAAACAACTCTTCATAAGGAAAAAGTTATAAAACACTACGTACTGAAAGATCCAAATTCGGGGGCTGGTAGAAATTCGTGTATTGATAAACAAAATTCACAATATATTCAAAAACTTTAATGGTAGTTATCTTCTGGCAGGATTGTGTGTGAGTTTTTACTTCTTTTTTTTTTTATTTTCTACAGATTTCATGTTTTCTCCAGTGGAGAGATACTATTTGAAAATCAGATTAAAATACTATTATGGAAAAAGTACTTTTCAAAGTTTAATGAGCATATGAATCAGCTGGGGGAACCTTGTTAAAATGCAGAATCTGACTCAATAGGCCTAGGTGGGGCCTGAAATTCTCATCATTTCTAATAAGCTCCCAGGTGATGCTAATGATGCTGGATTCAGAACACACTCCGGGTAGCAAGGGTCTCTTCTGATCTCCTTGTTTGGCTATCTTTGCAAAGCCCAAGCAAGCAGGTAAAACCCCATTAAGTTGGTATGAGTGATATAGTACTCCTCATTGCTAAATATTTCATGGAAACATTTTATGATTTCAAATCATGTGCTATCTCCATTACTTTAGTCTTACTATAAAGTCTGCTGGTCCCTCAAATATTTATAAAAATCATGACAAAAATATACAGGCTCAGTGAAAATTGCAGTGTTTCTGGAATTTAGCATTTGAGGGTCCCTCAAATATTTATAAAAATCATGACAAAAATATACAGGTTCAGTGAGAATTCCAGTGTTTCTGGAATATAGCATTTATTAGGGTCAGGCCAGCATTTTACTGCCTTAGTTTAATGAGCAAGGGCCTTTAAAATAAATTGTAAAGAATACAGTAGAAAAAATAGAAGAACCTTAGTGTAAGACTACAGTGATGTTTCACGTCACTCTATAAACAAATCAATATTTATTGAGAACTATGCCCAACAATAAACTGAAGTAAACTGACAAGTTCTTTTGCCCTCAAGGAGTTCGAAATCGAACAGGGAAGACAGATACAAAGGAATAATAGTAATATAATTTTAATAGTATCAAATAAGCCTTAATAAAAGTAAGTAAAACATGATAATGGGAACTTTGCAAAGTTCATAAATTCTAATAATGATGGGCGGCTCCTGTGGCTCAGCGAGTAGGGCGCCAGCCCCATATACCGAAGGTGGCGGGTTCAAGCCTGGCCTCGGCCGAACTGCAAAACAAAAAAATAGCCGGGCGCTGTGGCGGGCGCCTGTAGTCCCAGCTACTCGGGAGGCTGAGGCAGGAGAATCGCTTAAGCCCAAGAGCTGGAGGTTGCTGTGAGCAGTGTGACGCCATGGCACTCTACCCAGGGCGATAAAGTGAGACTCTGTCTCTAC